>JAASFQ010000293.1:0-29806 GCA_023333845.1 Globisporangium polare | reverse complement strand
GGCGAACTGAAGTCCACCATGAGCGCTCAGTGTCCCAACAAAGTCGCTGAGCTAGCGAGCCGCTGCTTTTCACTCAGCCCAGCCGACCGACCGAGCGCCACCGAAGTGGCGTACATCCTGCGCACGTTCAAGAAGTCGCTCACGAGCTTTTACGTTTGAGCCATTCGAAGCGGAGATAGACTTCGATCAACGACAGTTGGCATTTCAAGCTCGAGCCATTATGACCTCGACACTTTTGCGCATATTGAATTTCCACATGCTCTGCTGTTGAGATCTTCGAACGGATCAGCACACAGTCAATTATCCATTCGAGTGCGTGAACACGTGGTAGGAATCTTAAACGGATCAAATCGAAGTCAATTGTTCATTCGAATACCAAAGCTGAAGCATATCCCTGTGGGGTGGTAAGAATATCGGTGCCGCGCAAAGGCTGCTTGGAAAGTTGTTTTTGCCGAGTCTGTCGACGTTGTGTCCTGAGAATATAAGTGGGAGTTGGCGATGCGTTGGTCTGGCGACTAAGACGGCAGAGAGACCGACTGAGTGCAGTTGAGATCGCGGACGTGCTGGGGGTGGCCCAGACCGTCCTCAGCTTGTCCTTGTGAGGCAAGAGAACGGGGAAAAGGCAAGTGGGAAAAAGGCCTGGATGTGTAGAAGGAGGAACATTGGTGGACTGGACAGGCGTTTAATGTGGAACATGGTGCTTAGCGCGGACTGACCGGGGGCTAGGCTCGACGAGGTCTTTATCGAAGCAGGTTCAGCCAGCGCGTGTATCCTAGCGGGCGGCGAAACACACACAGCTCTTCGAAAGAATTCAAATTGTCGCGTGTGGATAGTACTTTGAAGTGCACATGGCGTGCTCGTGCTCGCCAACTTCAAAACTGAAGAGCAAGGCTCTCATGATCGCGCGTGCCTCTCCTTTCCTCCGCTCAGCGCAATGGAGCGCGCACAAGTGTCTCGATCGCGTCGAACGAAAGGGGGTCGGACGGACATTTAAGTTTCGTTGTCAAGATGAAGAACCGTGATGGGATCACGGAAAGGAGAGGAGGCTCGTGCGTTTCGCGGAGGTGTCTGTCTTCTTTCTATCCATGCGACTGCGAGACCAGCGCGCTTTCGGCGCATTTTGCGGCGAAGTCCATGTCGATAGAGTGCACCTGAAGTCAGACAGCAGCAGGCGTCCAGACAATCGGGTCAGACGAGCCCATCTCCCTTTCGTTTCGAAAAAGCGGATTTACAGCAGCCAAGCAGGTCGCTGGGATTGATGCTTCCCTTTTTGCGTCCTGTTCCGCACGCGTTATCCATTTTGCGAAACACGGACCGAGCGTTCCCAGCCACGGTAAGAAATAGCCTCAAACACGTAACCAACCGTCCTCGCTGACGTACAGTATCCGTAACTAACTTGGGACTGGCCTGTCTTTCCCCCCTCCTCGTCTCGAACACGAAAGATGGCAATCACGCACGCCATTTGTCAAAAAGCTCAAACGAAGCGAAGCCCCACCCGCCGCTCTCGCTCTCGCTCTCGCTGTTGCTGTTGCTGTCGCTACCGGCGTGTGGTCCGTTTGCTCCATCGCCATGGCCACCACGAGGCTCAAGCTGCTCGGGACCCTGCTGCTTCTGCTGGTCCAGTCGTCTACGGCGCAGAACTCGTCGACCGAAGCCGTGTCAACCGACACCAGCAGCTCCGTTAGCCAGTGCGCGCCGCTCAAGACGCTCTCGTTCGACTGCGTGAGCGAGTGCGGCGTGGCGCGGCCGTGCATCCGCTACGCGTCGGTCACTTCATGCTCCCAGTCTCTCGGTGGCGCTGGGGAGACGCCGTCGCTGAGCGCGTGCATTGCCACCAGCACCAGTAACAGTTCCAGTAACAGCACCAGGAGCTCATGCAGCGTCGAGTGTTTCAAGATGAGCGAGAAGGACACAAGCGCCACTGGGAACCGCTCAGTATCGGCATCGGCTGAGCCAGTGACCAGCTTCCAGTTCTTCATCCCGTTCTCGCTCAAGAGCCTCGGTGGTCGGCCCATTGAGAACGCCACGGGCGGCTTCCCGTCCAAGAACGAGGACGCGCTCACGGATATCGCGATATTAAACATCCCCGAGACCGTCACCGACGTGTACGTTGGGTCACTGTTACTCGGCACTGGTGCATGTGCTGAAGTTTGTGATGGAAGTAGTCGCTAATGTATATGTTTGCTAACATACTGTAGGATTATTGCGGGTGGCACCAACACGACGGGCGTGAAGGGCCGCGTGGTGCAGGTGACGCTCGCCGGCTGGCTGCTCAGCACGAAGACCAATCTGCGCGCCGTCACGCTCGCCAACATGAACGTCAAGGCGCTGCCGAACGAGATGTTCCCCATGGCCCTCGTCAACCTCACGCTCACGAACCTGTACCTCGAGTCGCTGCCTGGGGACCTGCCCAGCCAGACCAAGCTCGAACGCCTGTGCGTTATGAGCACCAAAGCCTCTGTATTACTCTCTTAGCACTGCATTGTGTGTGAACTAACGAGTCTGTGGCCTTGTGACTGACATGCAATTGATAGCAACCTGACGCAGAACACGCTGACCAAGTTCCCGACAAAGTTTGGCATGGACTCGCTCAAGATTCTGTACGCTGACAGCCAATTTCCTGTGTTGATTGCGGTCCTTGATACGAGGATACTAACGAGTTGTGGGTGGGCTGCTGCTTGTAAAAAAACAGAGACGTGTCGTCCAACAACCTCGACAAGTTCGACGCCGTGTCACCCAACCTCGAGTACCTGTACGCTCAATTGTTTGTTGTGATACTTGTTCCATACGCCACCAAGATGACTAACCTCTCGTGTGATTTTGCGAATCAGGGATCTGTCCAACAACGTACTCGAAGCCCTGCCAACAGGTCTCTTTCAGATGGCAAAGCTGCAATTTCTGTACGTACATGCTGCCATCCCAGACTTCGCCTCGTCCTCCTATGGTTGATCTCTAACAAAATTGCTTGCGCATGAACTGTAGGAACCTGAGTGCGAATGCATTCACGGGTGTGACGCTCGATTCGTCCCAGTTCAGCTTCCTCAGCACGATCCCAGCGCTCGTCGTCGACTCCTTCGGTCCGTCGTCGTGCTCTGCGTCTTCACTGCAGCAGCTCAGCAACGGCGTCTCGGTCTGTGTGGACGCGAACATCACGACCGCCACGTCCCACCCGACAAGCAACTCAGCGACGCTCATCGGCGGTGTGAGTGCTGCGGTCGCGGTCATGTTGCTGATCGTCGGCTCCGTGTTCTGGATGCGCAGCCGCCGTCGCGCCGACGACAAGACTATGACGACCAACTACTCCCCAAGTGTCGGTGGTACCGATTCACTCCAGCAGGGCAACAGTAGCTACGCGAGCTCGGGCAACTACACGAACCTAGGCACGAGCTCCACACGTCGGTCGCTCTGGGACGACCAGGAGCTCGTGTCGCTCCAGGTACGATGCGAGGACATTGAGGACATCAAGCGCATCGGCACGGGCGCTTTCGGGGTCGTCTGGCTCGCAAAGTACCGCCAGACGCAGCTCGTGGCGTCCAAGCGCGTCAAACGCGACGAAGTGACGTGGCAGCGCACGCAGGACTTCATCGCCGAGATCAAGCTCATGTCGAAACTGGACCACAAGTGCATCCTGCCGCTCATCGGCGTCGCGTGGACCATCGAGTCGGATCTGCAGGCGCTCTTTGAGTACATGGAGAAGGGGGATTTGCGCTCGTACTTGGTCAGGAACGCTGAGGACTATGCGGGGGGGTGGACTGCCGAGAAGCTCAACATCGCGCTCAACGTGGCCGACGCGCTCGTGTACCTGCACTCGTTCTCGCCGCCGCTGGTGCACCGCGACCTCAAGTCCCGCAACGTGCTCCTGGGCAAGGACATGGAGGCGAAGCTGAGCGACTTTGGCGTCTCGCGCTTCCAGTCCGAGCAGGCCACGATGACGGCTGGTGTGGGCACGGGCAGGTGGCTCGCGCCCGAGGTCATCTCCGGCAGCAGTGACTACAATCAGTCGTGCGACATCTTCGCGCTCGGCGTCGTGCTGAGCGAGATGGACACCCACGAGCTCCCGTACGCGAACTTGCGCGGCCCCATGGACAACGAGCTGAACGAGGTCGCGGTGCTGCAGATGGTGGCTGCGGGGACGCTTACGCCCAAGTTATCGCCGGACTGCCCGCCCAAGATCCTCGAGTTGGCGACCAAGTGCCTCTCGTTTGATGCTTTGAAGCGACCCACGGCGTTCCAGGTCACGTACGCGCTGCGCACGATCCTGGCGTCGGATGATTATTAAGTAGCAGCCTGTGTGGGCGCAGGTAGTGAGTGGTAGTATATGTGCGTGTATTGGCTCTTTCAACTGGTTCTTCATCTGAAGAAAGGAGCGGGAATGGGAAGTGCTCCATCTTGACTTGTGTTGCATCGGTTGGGTTGAGCTGTTCGACGAGTGCGTCTCATTTTGCACGCTCCTATATTTATTTGCTAGATATAGGTCCGTTTTCGTTCAAATAGCAAATCCGGTTCACGCTGTTTAGCTATTCTATCTCCTCGTATAAGTCCGAAATAATACCTGAACGAGATTGGTCCAAGTGTTTGCTTTGAGAAATCCGATCACGAAATCGCACTTTATCGACAAGTGTCCAAACTATTGGGTGCCAATCACACACACACGCACAAGCAGGAAGAGCTCCGAAGCAGGACAAGACAACAAAGGATGTTCATGCTCAAGAAGAAGAAGGCGCCTGTGGACACGTCCAAGCAGATCAAGGCCATCGCGTGGGACCTCTCCAAGATCGCCATCGTCTTCGTCGGCATCCGCGCGGCCTCGGTCTTCCTCAACAAGGAGGCGTAAGCGCTAACTCGCTCGTTCGCAACCGCAGCGCTCATTCGGCAGCATGGCGTTGGAGAAAGAGAAGCACGAAGACAAAGAATGCAGACGGTGGACGCGTACCACGAGAGAGAACGAGTCAAGGGGCGGGAGGCGCACGCAGTGAGAACTGCGGAACGGCACGCATGTTGCTGATCTTCAGCACGGCCGTGCCGACAAACCGACAGTTGTGCAACGAATAAATTGCGGAGCTTCTCGCCGTGTTCGCTGTCGATCACTTGGCGTTGGTGGTGTTTTGCTACGTTACGTTAGAATATAATAGAGATGCAGCTTGACCTCGGCTTTGTTGGTGCCAAGCAGCTCCTGCTTGTGCTTGGTTCACATATTGTATCAGGCTATTGGCTTCGATCCAGGTTATCTGATCGTCGCTAGCGAGCGGGTCCCTCGAACGCGCTCAAGGCTATATCATCATCATCATCATATATTCTTAGTGCGTATGTCGTGCGTGTGTGTGTGTCTAATACGTAGGCATGTGTGTTGGTGTGTTGTTGTTAATCTACTCTTCCATGTCCTCCTCTTCCTCGCCCATGCCTTCGTCCTCCTCCTCGTCCACCTGGTTGAATGATTCTAACGCGAGGTTGCACTTGTCTACGAGCACGTTGAGCGCCTCGGGAAGCAGCTCCTCGGGCTTGATCATGCCCACGGACTCGACGCTAAAGATGAAGTGGTCGCTGATGCGGCCCAGCTGGATCTTCTCCTCCCAACCCGGCTCGCGGATGCACTCGCGGCACATTGTACAGCTCCGCGAGTCCTTGACCACGGCCGTGGGCACGCCGCCGAGGTCCTCGATGTCGAAGATCCCCATGGCGCACTTCTCCTCCACGAGCTTCTTGGCGTCAGCGCCCGTGACCTTCTGCTTGAACTCGACGTGCGGCATGAGGCGGTACGAAGCCGTGGCCACGGGAGAGAATTTGGCGTGGTCCTTGCCCACGCCCTTCCGGCAGTGGGCCTCGAGCGCGATGCTCTGGCCGGGACGCAGCTTCGCGATCAAGATGTCCTCGTGCACGGGGCGGATCGCGCCGAACCGCTCCTCCTGGTTGCCCTGCGGCACCCACTCGAGGTCGCGAGAGTACACGGACGTGTGCAGCGCCTTGGAGAGGTCCTGCGGGTGCGCAGGGTCGTACTTGCACGTCACGTCGAGCTTGAACACGATCGTGTTCTCGTCCGTGGCTTCGGCCTCCTCGTTGTCCGGGAACGCCTGGAACTCGCGCGGGTCCACGTTGAGTGGCACGAGCCCGAGGCGGTGCGCGAGCACCTCGTCCTGGATGATCGACGAGTTGTTCCAGATGTACACGTGCTCGATCGCCATGGTCGGCACCTCGGCGAGCAGGATGCGGCGCAGCGCGTTCGCGACCGACGCGTCGATGCCGATGAGGTCGAACACGATCTCCTCCTCCGACAGGCTCTGGATCTTCACCTTCACCTGCTTCTTCAGCTGCTCCACGTAGTCGTGGCTCGTCACCGTGTCCACATCAGGCTGGCGTTATCATAGCAACAACAGATAACACGTACAGCGTGTTAGCACCAGTGGTTCGTTCACTCAATTGTCCGCCATTACGAGCTCCAATGGACGCTTGCAGGAAAGCGAGAGCAGTTGACTCACCATGTGCGGCGCGTCCGAGCCGACGCGGATGAGCTTGGACGCTGGGACCTTGGCCATTGTGCTGTGTGTGGGTATGTGTGGGTGTGGGCGCTGGCGAGAAGGTCTGTAGCGCAGGCTGCAGACAACAGTCGGAGGTGGCAGCGCTTTGCAATGCGTGCTTGGTGATCGGATCCGCTGGTGCTCTTCGATCGGTCCGTCCGTCCCAAGCGACACATTCGTCCGCCAGCCATTTCCTCGTGCTGCTGCCACCGGTACTTTATGTGGACCACTACATGCACACAAAAAGCAAATGGTGGCGTAACTGTGACGCGGAGACCCAGTGCATTCCTTCGCAAAGAAGTGCAGCAACAAATCACGGACGCCATGACTCGGCTGGTGGTCAAAGCCATCACGACGCCCTCTCCGTCTGTCTGTGGAGCATGGAAGTCCCACGACCATATTGACGGCTGCTGTTCCTCTGTGGATAGGTGTATGTGTTGTTGTTGTTTTTCTTTATTGACTGTGTTGTTTTCTCCGCTACTCTCGCCATCATCATCCGCTTGTCCACGTCCGTCCTTCGCTCGCTCGCTCAACACGAAACACGTCCAAACGACATCTCTCTCTCTCTCTCTCTCTCCCTCTCTGGAATCCCGCGCATCACCAGTTTCCCTTCGCTCCCGTCAGGTTGACTGGCTAACTGGCTCAGCTCCTCTTGATCTTGTCTACAAATGCAAAAAGTGTGGCGGCACTGGGGGGCTTTGCTTGCTTGCTCTGTGCTACGCTGCACACGCTCGCTTACTTGGTGTACGTGATCTTTCGGGTCTTGAGCGGCGCCCACTTGACGCGCTTGTAGTAACCGGTGAGCACGACCATGGCGGCGAGCGCGAGCGCGGTCTGGAAACCCTGCTTCTTTCGCACGTCGTGCTCTGGCTCGGACGCCCACGCAAGGAAGACCGCGACATCCTTGGCCATCTGCGAGGTCGTGGCCGGGGTGCCGTCAGCGTACTCGAGCTGGCCGTCGTTCAGCTGGCGCTCCATGGCGATGGCGCCGCCGCCGAAGTATGGGTTGTAGTACAGACCTGGCAGCAGCTCCTTGCCCTCAGGCGGCTCGACGTAGCCGGTCAGGAGCGCGAAGAGGTAGTCTGGGCCGGCGTGGCGGGCCTTCGACATGAGCGAAAGATCAGGAGGGATCGCGCCGTTGTTGGCCGCGGCGGCAGCCTCGTCGTTCGCGTATGGCTTTGGGAGCGGGTCCGACAGCTTGCCCGGGCGCTCGAACATCTCGCCCTCGCCGTTCGGGCCGTCGACAACGTCAATGTCCGCGGCGGCGGCCTTGGCCTCGTCCTCCGAGAAAATCACGCCCACGAGGTTGCGGAAGCAGATGCGATCGAGCGAGTGGCACGTCGAGCACACCTCCTTGTACACCTGGTAACCGCGACGCACGCTCGCGTAGTCGAACGACGACAGCGGGCCCTGGTGGTCGAAGCCGTAGTGGAGCGCATCGATCTGGTCGCCGCTGAACGCGGTCACGCCGGTCAGCACCGAGCCACCGACGAGAGCGCTAGCTCCGATCTGCGAGTGTCATACAGCAAGCGTACTTATCAGTATACAGATCCAGCCAACAACAGCAACAACAACAGCACAGCGCTTCGCTCGCAATTAGGCATTCGCCCATATTCGGTTTTGGTGGTCCAGCCCGCCGGAATTTCGACAGGCCAGAGGAGCAACGAGCTCACACGCACACTGGAGAGCGCCAACGCCTTCTGCACAGAGACAGCTAGCGCCCGCATACAAGGCACACGCACGCGGACATACCTTGGCAGCGCGCTGCGCGAATTGAGGAAGGCGGTTCATCTTGGCGTCTGCGGCGGGCCTCCACTCTTTTTTGTTGGTGCGTCCCTGGCCGCTCGCTCGCTCGCTCTCGCGGGCTCGGTCGGTCCCCCTCGGTCGTTCTTGGAGGCCCAAAGGCGAGAAGAGGTTTTTCAGCGGCTCTTTGAGATAGAGAAGGTTTTTAGCGCGTTTTCATTTTCGCTTGAGGTTTTGAGAATCGAGGGTTTTATCTATCACGCCAGCTTTTGTTTCGCTCGGCCCCGCAGAATGGGGGAAATCGAGCCGCGTCGCCGCTCCTCGGAATAAACCTGTGCACGTCGAGAGAGACGGACGGGTCATCTCGCCCGTGGCCCACTCCGTAACACCTTTTGTGGTTTCTTTGCTGCCAAGAGCGCGGCGCTATATTTCTCGCGGCTTCAGTAACCCTCTCCATTGGACGTATACATACTGCGCAGACAGTCACATCGACGTCCTGAAGTGTTCCTGCCAAAGCTGGATTCGTGGAAAGCGACGAGCTCGAGTCACAAATCATGGTGAGCTCATGTGTGTGTCTCTGCGCGTCTATCACTCTACGAGGAGCTAACCCCACTTGTTGTGTGTGTGTGTGCACATGACAGTCCGCACTCTTCAGCCTCCAGGGCCTGATCACCGTCATCCTGCTCTTCGTCTGCATGTGCACGTTCGTGCGCATGAAGTTCCCCACGATCTTCGACCGCGGCCAGCAGCCGGGCAAGCACGAGGGGCTCTCGGGGCTCTGCTGGAAGGCCTCGCGCATCGGCGAGCGCAAGAGCCCGTACGTCGCCGGCGCGCTCGTCCTCATGGCCGTGCACACGCTCTTCTTCTCCTAAGTTACTCCCACACATCGTCGTCGTCATGTACCATTGAATGAAAGCGCAACGCCATGAAGATCAAGCAATCAATCCACCAATTTAGACATTCACATGGCATGTGCGAAGCACATTCTCTCCATGGCCACACGTGCTGACTGACGCACCCTCCATGCAAAGCCCATTCATAGGTTTGCTAGTAAAACACAACAAGAAGGCGAGTTGATGCACCTTTCTGATGATGTATTTAGTTGCATGGAAAGAGAAGGAACTGAAGAGATCACTTCTATCTCTCGTGCTCTAGACCAACAGCACTACTTGGCAATCAAGGCAAAGGAGCTACAGGTGGTAGCTAACTTACTTCTTGACTGGGGCGCCGCCAGACGTTCCCATGCCGAAGACCGTCTTGAACGTGTCGTAGATCCACCACTGGAGACCGGTGAGCGTACCGATCATGATGATACGCGTGCCGAGGCCCTTGGTGGCGAGGTTCTTGAAGCCGACCTCGTTGGCGATCGTGCCGATCGACTTGCCCTTGTTCTCAGCCTTGCCCATGAGCGAGACGACCGAGTCCGCAGGGTGCGACACGATGGCGCAGATCACACCGGCGAGGTAGCCCGAAGCGAACGTGACACCAAGCTGCGTGCTCTTTGGGTACGAGCTCTTTGGCTCAGTGAACACGTACGTGTAGAAGCCCTCCACGACCTTCTCGAAGAAGAAGAACTTGGCCATGGTGTACGGGATCTGGCGCGACCAGAGCGGCACGACAGAGCCGAACGGGAAGCGGGTCTCGGCCGAGTTCGCGCGCATGGCAGCGAGCGCAGGGCCGAACGCGACAGGGAACGTGCCGGCTGGCGACGTCTGCACCTTCACCTTGATCATCTCCATCGGGCAGAGCGCGATGTCGGCGAAGAGCTCGGCCGAGGCCGAACCGGCGAGGTAGATGAGACCGCGGTACTTGTGCGAGTTCTCCTCACCAGCCATCGTCGAGTACGTGTCCTTGAAGTACTCGTACAGGCCGAACTTGAACATACCCTGAGCCGAGTAGCCCATGGCGGTCGGCGCCCAGCCCTTGAAGAGCGCGGCCGCACCCTCCTCAGCGGCGATCAACTTGATGCCCGGGACGAGGCCGTTGAACTTGCCAGGGTTCACCTGCATGTTGCACTTGACGACGTCGAGCGGCGTGATGGCCGTGTGCGTGAGGCCGCACGAGATGATACCAGCGACCATGCACTTGGCGTAGTACGCGTTGTCGTGGATCGGCGTGTGCGAGAGGCGCGCGTCCCACGACTTGGCGGCCGAGGTGGCCAAGATCGAAGGCGAGGCGCTGCGGCGCGCTGGCAGCGCTGGGGCCGCGGGGCTCAGGGTCGAGATCACTGGGAAGAACGCGCTCATGGTGCTGCTGCTGCTGATGATGATGAGGGGGCGAGACGGTCGGATGGCGAATGAAGAGAGAGAGAGAGAGGCAAAGCCACAAAGCTGCGGCTGCGGTGGCTCGGCTCGTGGGGAACCAAACAGCGCTGAAGTAGCACATCTGGCGAAAAGTAGCAATGCGCTCCAAGCAACAGCTCGCTTTCACGTCGTGTTACTTCGTTTTGAACAGAAACTGAAGCGGAGGGAAAGAAGAAGTTGGGGCCGACTAAGTACGAAATGCACAGTTTGGCTCGCGTTTGCCTGCCGTGACAGCAGCGCAATAACGACACCTAGGAGCGGAGACGCGGCGATGGTCTTAGGGGGGAATGTAGCGCTGCGAGCTGAGCGGCAGTGCTCTTGCGGCGAGCGTGGAAACAACGTGGCAGCCAGTCTGGCCATTGCTTTGCCAAGAGCTCGAATCTCCAGCGGCGATGGAAAGTGAGGAGGTCCACCTCTTCTGAAGTAGCACGCTCAGTTCTGACGAGGTAAACAATCCAGAAACCACCCGAATGCCACTCTATACTCCGGTCACCGATTGCTTCTGTCGCAGACGGTCGGCCAGTGGTTTCTGCTTTTGTTTCCAATCTGTGATTGTGCGACAAAGAAACGGAGTGATGACGCCCGCGGCGTGGCGAAACAGCGGTTGGTTGATGGATAATTATCAGGTTCCATTTTCCCAAGTGCGTGGCGTGAGCATGGGAGAAGGAATGTGCGGGTCTCCTAACGAAAGCAGCTCTCATTTCGAGTAATCAGCGCCGAAGGCGATGACTCGACTCGACCGCAGTGAATGAATAGGATGCAGCGACTATTGACTCCGGCGAGCTCTTCATGCCGGTGCATATCTCATGCGGGATTCTGAATTCCGGACTTTTGGAGTCGGCGTCGGTTGATGGATGAAACGGGTGACAGCCATCGGCAGTTATGACACCGAGAACGGGTCGCGAGCGAGCGAGCCGTTTCAAGAAGCAAAGCAGATCGAGAAACCGCTTCCGCTCCATGCGCCGCTCCATAAGGCGAGCGCTGTGTGCGTGGCGTCGTGGTTGGAAGAACCGACCGACTGGTTTCTTCGTCTTGCTGCTGGGTGCGTGAGTGGCTGAGCAGCTCTTTCTCCACGTGATGGCGATGATGACGTTCCGGTGCCGATCGCGCTTCCTGTTCGCTGTGGCGATGCTCGCGACGACGACATTGCTGCTGCAAGCGGTCGAGAGCGCACAGACGAACATCACGAGCCTCTGCTCGCCGCACGCGACGCCGCCGCCGCTCGTCAAGGGCGAGGCCACGTACGTCTGCATCAACGTCAACGACGACTTCCGCGCCGTGTTCATGCCCGTGGCCGACAAGTTCACCGTGCTGCGCGTCTCCGACTGTACGTCTTTGCCTGTCTACATGCTATCATCGCCATTGCGCCTGACCCTGGTCTAATCGTTGACTGGATGTGTTAATCTCTTGTCCATGCCATCCCCAGCCTGGAGCGACTCGCGCATTGGCGCCAACCCAAATGGGGCATACGTGTCCGTGTCGAGCGGTGCGCTGCGCTCGTACTACAAGCTCTTCGCGTCCGACGCCGGCCACATCTACCCGTACATGACCGCGATCATTTCGGTCAAGAAGGGCGTGGTAAGCTAGCATTAAGGCTCCACCATAGCCGTCCACATGTAGCTCACACAGCATGCCTTGCTCTTATATTCGACAGATCCAGGGCGTGACCTGGGACGACGGGTGCTATTTCTGCGACCCAGCAACATGTGAGCCCAACCTCTTTGGCTCGGCGACCAACACGTCGGCGTCGCGAGTGGCCGAGAGTGGGTACACGTGCTACTCGGACCTGTCGACATGCTCGGGCGAGAATGCCACAGCCTGCGACCTCACGCTCTACGTGGGCTGGACGGGCACGGACAAGAGCGGCAACTACCTCTCGAGCGCCGGACTGCGCATGTCGCAGTTCAAGAAGTACTCGATCAGCTCGTACTTCAAGAAGATCACCAACAGCTTCTCGAACCTGCTGCCGTCCAGCCGCTTCGACACCTAAAGAGCCACTTTTTTTATCGCCCCTTAATAAGCAGAATGTGTATGTATTCTCCACACCGGTACCCAAAAATCTTGTGTGTGTCTATCTCGCTTGGCTTAGCTGTGTGGATGTGTGCGGCTTGCTCCATCGCTCAGGCATGTGCCGTACAATTGCTTGCTTGTTAACGATAGTCGTGGATCGAGCGGTCGCCGTTGTCCTTGGCGAGCATCGCGTCGAGGTTCTCCCACCACACGGGCAGCAGGTTCGCGCAGATGAGCCTGAACCACGGCGAGAGCTTGCGCTCCTTGTCGTTCAGCAGTCCCGGGATCGCGTCTTTGCCCACGAACTCGACCTGCTCCACCTCGCTCGCGTTCACGTTCAGCGACACGTCGCCGCGCGCGAGCAGGATGTGGTCCATCTCGTACTCGGTCCAGTTCGAGTCCGACGCGGCCTGTGGACAACGTAGCAGGACACACACAGTCAATCAGATATGCGAAGGTTGAGCGGGGCTCGGCTGATGGACGCCATGCACCTTGTAAAGCACGGTGGAGACGTATTTGATGTCCTTAACGTCGAACTGCGTCGTCGGGATGCCGAGTTCGTGCTCGAGCTTGCGGATCGCCGCGCGCTTCACGCCCACGCTGTCCTCCATCTCTTCCTCCAGGAACAGCGGGTGGCTATCGGGTTGAAGAAGATTAGAATGCACAGGTAAGACACTTGGTTTTCACGTAAAGAGCAATAGACAGATAGGCAAGCGTATTCGCACCTGCAGCAGGTGTTCGCCCAGTAGCCCGGGAACGTGATCTTCTCGGGCGCGCGCTTCTGGATGAGCAGCTCGTTCTTCGAGTTGAACACGAAGATGCTGAACGCGCGGTGCAGCACGCCGTCGTGCAGGTGCGCTGCATAATAAACACACCCATAGTAACAACACGCTATTAGATAAGCAGCAGTCACTCAGTGCTGCCAGACGCCCATGCACTGCACGCACAGTCCTTCTTGGTGATCGGCCCGAGCACGCGGTCGCGCTCGTCCACCTGGATCACCATCTCTTTCATGAACTCGAGCTGCTCTTCGTCGGCGCCTGCGGTGAGCTCTTCGAACGCGAGGCGGCTCGTGCTAGCGGCGCTGCTGCTCATGCGCATGGACGCCATCGCGAGTGGCGAGCAGCTGCTAGTGGCGCTCTTGCTGGTAGCGATCGTGCGGCGGAGCAGCATCACGGCGTCTGGGCCTCCTTTCTTCGTGCAGAGCTTTTCGGTTGCAGGTGCGTGTTGCCATAGTTGATTGGAGTGGTGCTCTTTTTGGTCATTTTGTACGACTTTAAGCCAATCGGGGGTCCTAAAATGCTTGCTTTTAGCCAATGAATGCGCATTCGGGAGGTTTTCAGCCACGAGCCAACCGTGTTCTGGAAGGAAAATGCAAATGTGATGGCCATGAAGGCAATGATGGGGAAGCCAACATGCGCATCAATATCATCAACAGTTGTGTATTCATTTTCGTCTAAGGAGAGGGGGGAGCCCGACAGACAGACAGCAACGCACCGTCGCTAGTCGTCCACTCGAGCTTATCCTCTCCACATATATACAGATGGGGGGAACGCGCGCCTTGAGAGCTCTTCGTGCCGCGACGCCTCGTTGCGTTCCTCGCGTGTTGTTTCTTCCGTTTTCGCTTCTACACTCGTTCATGCATGCGCGCGCAATTCTCCACCTACTGTGCCTCGGTCTTGTCGCCACCATCAGCAGCGGCAGCAGCTTCCGCCTGCTCTCGCTCTAACGCCTCCTTCGCGCGGTAGATCTTGGACTGCAGGTAGAAGGAACCGCCCTTGGCCGGGTCGTTCGCCTCGAAATACCGCGTGAACTGCTTGGAGAACTCCTCGGGCGTCGGCTTCGCGCTCGTGGGGAAGTTGAGGATCTCGAGCGCCTGTTCGCGCGACATGAAGTTCTTGCCCTTGACGGCGCTCTTGGCGGCCATGGCCGCCGGCCCGGCGTTGCCGTTCTTGGCGTTGTGCACGGCCTGCTGGTACGCCGACACGAACGCGCGCGACACGATGCCGGCGCTCATGACCACGACCTGTGCGATGACTCTGGCGATCGGACCCGACATGGCTCTCTTGTTTGTGCTTCTCTTGGGACTGTGGCGCGCGGCGGGCGACGACGACGCTCGCTCTTGCTTCTCTTCGATTCGTTTGGTGCTTGATTGAGTGACGGTCAAAAAGCGTGCTGAAAATGGCAGGATGTATACCATCTCCAATAGACGACCTCACACAGCAGGTATACGACGGTATTAACGGAGTCCATGTGCTTGGATTATAAACCACACTTCTGGTCTGTATGTGAGAGTCACGTTCGAGGGTGCTGAAAACGGGTTTCGGTGCTGAGCCCGCTTCTCGGCCGCCGACTGCAAGTTGATACTCTCTCTTACAAACCGGGAGCTTAAAGTAGAACGGCACCCTTCTGGTTACAAGGCGGTCGCGTTAAAGTACGAAGCTCCACCTATTTCTCAGCGCAGATAATACCTTTTGTTGTGAGCATGTTTGACAGTGGCGTACAGTGGATCCTGCTACACTTGAATGAAATGCATCCGTTCGAAATCAACAACCTCCTCCGCCAGAGGTGAGCGAAAGAAATCCCGAGGGCAGATCCGCGAGCATGATGTCCAGGTACTCGCTGAGCGTGAGCTTCTGCAAAAGCTGCTGCTCGGCGTCGTCCTTGAGCGCGACGAGGAGCTTGGACGCCAGGTGGTCCGTGCCCGGAAGCTTCTTGAGCTCGGCCTTGATCTCCAGCACTTTCAGCAGAGGTTTGGTTGGTTGAGGTCAGAGTTCTATTGAGATTTGTATGCGCATTTTCTGTTTCGTTTTCATTCGCGTGTGCTCGTGAGGAACCCACGCACGCACCTGAGACAGTGGAGCTCTCGTCAGTATCGCAGAGCAGGAACTGGATGAAGTGGTAGAGCTGGTTGGGCTCGAGGCCGTGCTTGTCGACCAGCGAGCGCGCGTAGCAGCTCCGGAACTCGAGCCAATCGATGCAGCCGTCGAGGTCGTCGTCGGCCTCCCAGACCATCCACTGCACCTCCGTCTGTGGGAAATGTTGTCAAATTTGTAGGAAACACTCTTGGTATTCCCAGAATGCGATAAAGGACACACAGATAAACAACACAAACCTTGCTCGCGCTCCGGTTCATGGCCTTCATGGCCGAGAGGATGTCCCCGATGGTGATGCACCCCGGGACGTCCGTGCAATCGAGGCTGGCGTGCAGGATGCCTTTCTGCAGCTCTCGGATCTCGCGACTGAGCTCCAGCACGTGGTCACCCTTCCCGCTGTGAGATGTTGGTGGCAGAATTGTCGATACTGCGGTGCTGACGGACGCATTGTTGGTCTTGTTGCTTTTGCTGACAGGAGCTCGGCTCTCAGAGCCAGCAGCAGCCCTGGGTTTGAACTTGGACCTGCTGTCAGCAGTCGGACTGAGCAGGTTGAGCTCGTCCAGCAAGTTGCTCCGGTCAAAAAGGACGGCGGCCTCGGCTGGTGGCCCAGCAGCAGCTGATAGCTCTTCATCGTGGTCAGACACTTGTTCTTCTTCGCGGAACTGGAGACGCAACTTGTTGTCTGGCTCCAAGGCGCCGCTGGCGCAGCGAAGCTTCTGGAGCTCGGCAACTTTTCGCGCGACCTTGGCCATGCGCTCGTGCTGCCGCAGGAAGCAGAAGACGCGCAGGAGCCGCTTCTCGGTCTCGGGCGGCAGCGACTGCGACGGCACGTCGAGCGCCCTGGAGCTCTCCATGCTTTTGCTCCCAATACCAAACGAACGAGAGATGGCTGACTCTGGCTCCATGACTGGCGGAGTTCAGAGTAACGACCGGGGAGATATTCGTAGACGTAACGACATGTGTCAATCGAGGCGAAACCGCCGCCGCTGACGTCCATCAAAGTATTCTCAACAAGTCGCGAACGGAGAAGATGGCGTCATGGAGAATTTGCTTTCCCGAATGGCGGCATGGACGACGGACGCCACACACGACGAGTTTTGCCGCGCGCGAGAAAGAATAAGCCATCATGGATATCGACCTGATGTGGCAAAGACCTACTTGGTGGTTGCATGGCTCGCTCGCATGCAGCAAGAGAAACACGCGAGGATCCTTTTTTCGCGGCAGCTCGTTTTCTGCTGCGCTGGCCATGACCACGGCGTATCCTTTGGGCTCAAGTCGCGTCGGGACAGCTCGAAAGAAAGAGAGCTAGCTTTGACTGCAAGGCCAAGAAGGTCAAGGGCAGCCGCCAAGGCCCAAACTTTTGAGCCTGGTCGATGCCACGCGCTTCGCTTCTTGACTGTTTGTTCCAGCTCGAAACTTTTCGAGCCAAAAAGGCGAAAAGACGAAAGAGCGTCAAATCTCCAAGAGATCCGCAACGTTCAGGGCGCTTTCGCGCCACTCCGGTTGAACGCGCGGCGAAGGGGAGGAGCGTTCCTGCTGCTGCCGCGTCTGCCGCCAAAGCCAGTCGCGCATCCCCCTTTTGGCGAATGTCTATCCTCCTCTTTTGCGGGTGTGAAGCCACACATAATACATATCTCGTTTTGCGAGATTCGAGCGGTCGGTGCGCGCTTGAGTTTAGTTGGACAGGAGGAGCCGCCGTGGCCTTCTAACCCACTGACTGGACTCTCAAGTTCGAGAGAGCTTGATACAAAGCAGCCCTGTGCGAAGAGTGACAGCGTTCTTCAGGTCAGGGGGCAAACCTGTCGCCTGAGAGTGCTGAGATTTGCTTTGACTTTCTTTCGGAAAGGGATCCTCCATTTGATTGGGCTTTTTTGAGAAAAAGATCTTTCGGTATCTCCCCAAAGGCTTCAAGGTCACGTGGGTAAACTGGCCAGTCTGTTTTAAACACCGTCTTCTCACATATCACTTGATTCGCCTCAAACGCCTGGAAAGTCCACAAACGACAAGAAGCGCCTTTACTGTCTTAAACACACTCGCTGCCTACAAAAAACAAGACAAACAATTTCGAAGCGTCACATCGGAGATGGTTTTGAACACCGTCAAGTCAACTGTCGCGCAAAAGAAGGAAGACCTCCTCTTCGGAGGAGCCATGTGGCTCGTCTGCTCCGAATGCTCGTTCCTCGGTCGGGCGAGTGAGCGCTCGGCCAGGCCAGGCCATCTCAGCGCCAAAGACTCGCCCCCTTCTTCTTCTCTACGACTGTGTGTGTCTCTGCGTGGGGAGAGGGAACCAGAAAACAGCAGGAGGGAGGAGCTCTTGAGTGAGAGGGATCCATTCCCCTTTGGCTCTCCGCTTTGCTTTGCTCCTCAAAGGCGCGCGCGTGAAAATCCACCGCTGAGCCATCATTAACGAATTCGATACAGATTGCGAACGTGAACAAGAAACAATGGGCTGGCCGCGACGACGACGACAGCAGCAGCAGCAGCTCCGGCGGCGCGCCTCCTCGCTCGAGAGCGTGCACCAGAGCACCACCAAGAACGACATGATCAGGGCCATGAACGACCAAGCTGAAGCGGTCAAGATGGCGATTCATCAGCACCCGAACCCAGCAATGGAGAGCGAGGTCTTCAAGCCAGCCAAGACGCTAGGCGAGAGTTCGACGGCCTCCAAGTGGCACACGGTGGCGTCGCCCCTCAAGACACAAGCTGGACGGCGACACGGCGGGCTCCGCGAGAAGCTCTACAGCGTCGACTCGCTCGCCGAGACCGACGACGAAGAGGAGGATGACGACGATGAAGAGGAGACCGAGAGCGAGGAGGGCAGCGAGGACGGCGACGCGTACGCAGTTCAGCTCTGCCACGAGCCTGTGGCTGAGTCGAAGCCTGCCTTCCAGCACCACAAGGTCGAGACTGTCCAAGAGGAGCCTGAGGCTGTCCTCCCTCCAGCCTCCAAGACGCTGCTGGTGAGTGAGGACGAGACGTCCACCGACGAGGAAGACGACGCTGAGGTGTACGCCAGCAACGACCCCCAACAACCGACGCTCTCCTCTGTGATCACTCTGGAGCAGATGCCAGCTCCGGTCGAGTTCGAGGCTCCAAGTATCAGCAAGACGCTCGACGAGAGCAAGGTGGTGGACGGTGAGGACACGGAGAGTGAAGACGGAGACGACGAGCTCTCCTCTTCACCATCCCCTGCCAGCAGCTGTGTACCAGCAGCTCAAGTGGACGCCGAGGTCGTCAAGGTGGACCTCTTCGGTCAGCAGCTGGACGAGAAGGAGAAACAGCAGCAGCAACATGCGCCGTTCCTGTTCCCGGCGCCGTACTTCCCGGGCGACCTGGACGAGTACGAGAGCGACATCTACGAGGCGCTGTTGCGCCGCGAGAAGCTGCACCACGTCGTGACCGACTACTTCAGCTTCCAGCCGCACGTGACGGGCGTGATGCGCGCGATGCTCATCGATTGGCTCGTCGAGGTGCACAACCACTTCAACCTGCAGCCCGAGACGCTGTTCCTGACCGTGAACTACATCGACCGGTTCCTCGCCAAGGTGCCGGTCAAGCGCGAGAACTTCCAGCTCGTGGCGCTCACGGCGCTGCTCATCGCGTCCAAGTACGAGGAGGTTCACCCGGTGGACATCGAGGACCTCGTGTACATCTGCGAGCGGTCGTACACGGCGCAGCAGATCGTGACCTTCGAGAAGGAGATGCTCCAGGCGTTCAAGTGGCAGCTCGTCGTACCCACGAGCAGCGGCTTCCTCGAGTACTACATCGACAAGCTCAGCGTGGACCTCCAGGTGGCACAGCTCGCCACGTTCTTCTCCGAGCAGGCGCTGCTGGATTTCCCACTGAGCGCCAAGTACGTGCCGTCGGTCGTCGCGTCCTCGGCGCTGCTGCTCGCGCAGTGCTACGCCGCCAAGGACAAGCCCGAGCTGACCTGGGTGCTCGAGTTCGAGGAGGTGACGGGCTACTACGCCAAGGACATCTGGTGCTGCGTGCGCGAGCTGAGCGACATGCTCGCGTCGCTGAGCTTCGACCTCGTGGCCGTGCGCACCAAGTTCCGCTCGAGCCGCTTCGGCCGCGTCGCCGACATCCCGCACGTCAACGTGAGCGGCATCGTGATCGAGTGAGCTCTTTCGTTTTGCATCTTTTTTTAGTTTGATTTCTTTGCGTGTGCTTTAGTGTGCCATAGTAAGTAGCTCGAGGATTTTCGTTGTAAGCCATATGCATGTGTGAGAAGATATCGAGAGAGGGTTAGTTGAGAAGAGAGGAAGGAAGAGTTGGAGGGTGAGTGGGAAAAGGAAGTAGTGTCGGCAGGATTTTTGGTATAAGACACGAGACAAACTCGACCGTTTTGCAGTCGAACCTTGAGAGCGTCGTTCGAATGGAGCGAACCAAGGTGACAGGAGGCAAATGACCTGGGCACGAGCATCGACAAGGGGCCATGAGCGCTTGGGATAAATGGGACCTGTGTTCACGATGATGGCTGTGTTTTCGTAGGAGATGCATCGTGGTCGTCCAGATGATCGATCGACGAAGTGACGAAGCCATCAACTGAAGAAGAAGAAACGATCTCAGAAGGCTTCATTTTGCTTGGCAACTTCAAGATAGTGGCCGAAAGCAGCCCGAGACGTGTCGCTAACAAACAATACCCATTTTACCCACACTTCAGTATCCGCGCGTCATTGTGACAGCAGCAGAAAAAGACAGACAGATCGGGAGCGATTGGTTGGCTCGCTGGGCCGCGCTATCCTTTTTACGAGCGACCTTCACGCAACCTTCGTGCAACCGCGACGTCCATTTTCAGCAGCGGCAACCCCAACAAGCAGCTCAGAACGCCAACCAAGTAAGCGTCCGAGTGCCATCACCTTCGCGCGCTCTCTCTCTCTTTTGCAGCAGCCCATACACCGCAACAGCAAGTGCCTTAAGCGCTCTCACACACACCCGCGCCGGCCATGTCGTCCAACGTGTGCCCGACGTGCTCGTGCACGGAGATCGACATCGTGGACGTGAGCGGCGAGGCCGTGTGCGTGAACTGCGGCACGATCCTCGAGGAGAACAACATCGTGTCGTCCATCGAGTTCCACGAGTCGGGCGGCGGCGCGCACTCGGTCGTGGGCCAGTTCGTGTCCTCGACGTCGTCCAAGTCCTACGGTAACATCGGCACGAGCGGCCGCAACTACGGCATGGAGTCGCGCGCCAACACGCTCGCGAACGGCAAGAAGAAGATCCGCCAGATCGCGGGCATGCTGCGGCTCGGCGACCACTACGTCGACTCGGCCTTCCGGCTGTTTGCGCTCGCGCTGCAGCGCAACTTCACGCACGGTCGCAAGGCGCAGACCGTGATCGCCGCGTGTCTGTACATTGTGTGTCGCCGCGAACGCTCGCCGCATTTGCTGATCGACTTTTCCGACAAGCTCCAGATCAACGTGTACGTGCTCGGTGGCGTGTTCCTCAAGTTCTGCAAGCTGCTGCAGATCCACCTGCCGCTCATCGACCCGTCGCTCTACATCCACCGCTTCGCGTCGCAGCTCAACTTCGCCGGCAAGACGCACAGCATCGCGACCACGGCGCTGCGCCTCGTGGCTACCATGAAGCGCGACTGGATCGAGACGGGACGTCGGCCCTCGGGTATCTGTGGCGCCGCACTGCTGATCGCGGCGCGCTCGCAGTCTGTCATGTGCTCTCTGCACGACGTCATGGACGTCGTCAACATCGGCGAGCGCACGCTCAAGCAGCGCCTGTACGAGTTCTCGCTCACGCCGACGGCGCAGCTCACGTACGACCAGGTGGGCAAGCTCGAGATGTCGCGCGTCGAGTGCGACCCGCCGAGTTTCCAGCGCCACCGCGAGAAGGAGGTGATGGAGATGCTGCTGCTCGAGTCGGAGCGGTTACCACTGGAGAATGGCCGCAAGCGCGCTCGTAAAGCTCAAGCTGAAGACGATGGAAACGATGAGGAAGAGGATGGCGAGGAAGAGGACAGTCTGAGCGACTCGGACGAGCTGGACAGCAAGGCGAAGAAGATGAAGGACGAGGAGATGTCGCGCTTCCTCAGCGGTGACGCGTACTACAAGAAGAAGCACGCGAGCGCGCTGCTCAGCGGTGAGCGCAATGGCAGTAGCAGTAGTGGTAATGGGCACAAGAGTGACGACAAGAAGATGCTCGTGGCGGCGCTGGACGACGACGACGATGATATTGACTACGGCTTTGAGAACGCGAACGAGCAGATCGTGAACCGCGCGAGCCGCTTGGCGGCGCAGGAAGTGCTGCTGCGCGTGCGCAAGAAGTCGGCGCGGTATATCATCCGCAAGCGCGAGGAGGCCGACTTTTACAAGACGATCGAGCGCGACCTGACGCTAGCTTTGGAGGAGG
Organism: Globisporangium polare; assembly: GCA_023333845.1. Lineage (NCBI taxonomy): Eukaryota > Oomycota > Peronosporomycetes > Pythiales > Pythiaceae > Globisporangium > Globisporangium polare. The sequence continues at coordinate 7,996 of JAASFQ010000293.1, read as the reverse complement.
AGGGCTCGAGCATCGTCAAGGCGACGCTGAGCAACGTGATGAAGTCGAGCAAGGCGAGGCGCGAGAGAGAAGAGAAGAAGAAGAATGGCGACGGGACTCGGAGGAGGGCAGTAAGTGGTGCCTCGGACCTGGAAGAAGACGACGAGAATGAGATTGAAGAAGAAGAGGTGGACGAAGAGGTGGAAGACGCTGTGGACGAGCATGACGATGAAGAGGAGATGGGAAATGAAGACGAGGCGAAGGCTATGGCGCCAACGCGGCCCGAGGATCCTAAGCGCAATGGCAATGACGATGACGAGCGGTCACAGGACCACGAAGACCGCGAGCAGGAGGAACAGCAGGAGCAGGACAACTTCTCGGATCTGGACGACGAGGAGATCAATTCGCTACTGCTGACGAAGGAGGAGGCCGACAAGAAGAAGATCCTGTGGGAGAAGATGAACAAGGATTTCATCCAGGAGCAGGTACGCGTTTGTTTTGTTTTGTTTTGCTTTGGTGGTTTGTCGGATGTGGTTGATGATTGTCTGACTTTTTGCGTGCTCTGTGGATATGAACAGGAGGAGAAGCGCCTGAATGGCCTGAACGCGCCCGAAGTGCCGAAGAAGAAGCGGAGGAAGAAAGTACCGGACGCGAACGTCCCGCCTCCCGACACCGCGCAGCACGCCATCTATGTACGTTCATGTGGTCATGAACCTCGCTTATTTCATCATCCATGGCTATAAGACTGAGTGGTCTTTATTTTCTCTTTCTCGCTGCTGTTGTGCAGAAATTAAAAAGCCGGAGGATTAATTATGAAGTGATCGACGAGCTCTTTGGGGAAGCAGCGAGCAACGGGTTCTGAGAAGGAAGCAGCACTTCGAGAGATGGCGAAGAGACCAGGATCTGGGTGAAGGCTCAATGCTGGAGGTTGGCGTTCCTCGCAAACTGCATCCAGCAGTATGTAGTTCAACAGCTCATCATCCACTTCATCCGTTATCAGCTGTTTTTCTTTTGTGCCTCAAAAACGGACTCGACAAGCAAAGATATAAACATATTATCTTGGGACGACTAATCCGAAATCATCTTGGACCGGATTGTGCAGACACCTTCAAGTTGGTAGAATTTGCAGCTCAACGCATCGACGAGAGCTTGCGACGAGAGAGCGAGAAGCAGGCGCTGCTGGCTGGGACTTGAGTGCAGTTGCTCTCGCTGTCCGTGTTCTATCGCTTGACACCTCCCTGCGTCCAAGAATACGGTGCTCCTACACACCCTCTCACGCGCTTTTCCACCACACACAGCGTGACTTTCCTCTGATGACTTCGATCGCCCGCCGTGCAGGCCTCTGCCGCGAGAATGAACACGATGTTCGGCGTCTTGCGCATGTTTGTGTCCGAGAAAGCAGATCTCAACACGTTCTAGCAGTTCCATTTCGTTAAAATAGATAAACGCGCTTCTCAAACAAATAAACTGAGTGCTGCCAACGGACGCACGATCCATCTTCTCAGCAAGTCTCACAACGAGCTCAAGAGCAGCTTCACGACCGCCACGCAGTTGTCCGTGATAATGTTGCCGCCCATGCATAAATGCCTGAGTTGCTGACAGCGAGCGCGGTCATGATGCGCTTGAGCCCCGACTCGCCGATGCAGTTCCGGCGGATGTCCAGGCAGTTCAGGTTCGGCAGCGAGCCCACGCGCAGCAGCCAGGCCACGTCCGTCCACCTTCAAGCGAGCCGGATTCTCATCATGCTCATCGACGGGCCGATTGCACGCTTGAAGTCGTCTCGGAGATCGTGACCGACGCAAAAACTGGGACTCGCTCTGCTCAAACCCTTCCTCGACTGCTTTCGACAAACCCAGATCTGTGCCATCTCTCTCTCGAGATTTGCACAACGAGCGACAGCGTGGCTATAGCAGGCAAGTCCAGAGTTCAACATCTTCTCGACATCCAAACACAGGGAGACTACGCCTTGATGTACCAGGTCGACTCGAGCCGGCGACTATCGCATCTACTCTTCGCTCTGAACGATGCACTACAGCTCTTTACTTGTGGTGGCGCTCGTTGTGCTTGCGTAAAGCAGACCTGCGAGTAAAACTCACGTCCGGGAATATATTGCACGAACACTCGACTTCATCTTGGCGCTTTGCTTGCCGCGTGGCTGCTTGCGGGTTCTTCGGCAATCGGAGCGGTGCTTACCAATGCGGCGAGGTGCGAATTCCTTCTGGCAGTAGTCGCAAGGGACGGTGCTTTGGACGATTCCGGTCACTTGGTCGGGAACCCAGTTCTTGTCATCCTTGAGCGCGAGGTCGCAGTGGATCCGGTAGTTGAGCTCGAGGTAGCCGACACCGGTGTGGATAAGATCGCCTCGGAAGTTAATGCACCATCCAGGCTGCAAATCCACGAATTCTTCCTTGCTCTCGTCAAGATCATTCACACACCCATTGAACACGCGCAGCGAAGTCTCCTTCATGACCGAAACAATGACGCTGGCTGGCAGACTCGACGAGTAGAGCTGCTGAGAGCGGCCGATGTCGTCAAGAGAGTAGTTTGCGTGGGGATCTTGGTCGCCACCACCTGGGAGGGAGCGCCTGAAAGAGATCGTCCCAGCCTTCCAGTTCCGATCGATTCTTCGCGTCACATGGACGATTTGGCGCGCGATTTCCTTCGGAGCGGCCGAGCTACACTCAAAGCGCGACTGCGCGCGGTGGATGTCGAGGTCAGGATCGTATACCTCCTTGAACACAAACCCATACGTCCTTGTCTTCGCTTCCTCGACAGCAGCTTCAAGCACCTCGTCGCTGAGGTCGAGCTTCATGGTCCAGAAGCCACTGGACGGGAACAGATGCTTCGGGCCTTCGGCCATTTTCGAGAGTGAGCGAGTTTCACCTCGACAAACAAAACCCTTCGAAGTCTCACGGACTCAACTCCGTCACACGGATGTTTCCCTGTCACACACACACAACTCCACACGGAATATTTGGTGTCACACAGACTGCTTGTTATGCACACGGGTGGTGTGCCTATCGCTGGGGGGTGGTGTCCTTATCACTTCTCCTGTGTCATGGTCGTGCGAGGCTTCGGAACTGCTCGTACGTTCTCATCTCTGCTTGGTCGGTTGATGACATGACCGTAACGCTGATCTGCTCTATTGCAAAGGAAAATCCATCCCCACTTTCAACCGAAAGCAGGCAGCGTACAGGACGCAGAGACTTGGACACCGCACTGCCAGCCGTGCGGCACACCGCGCACACTCTACCGCATTAACTCGCCACACACCGCGCGCGTGCAGCGCACCACCGACTGTCGCGCGTGGCCCGAGTACAGCGCGTTCCCCCACCGCACTTCCTGCAGCTCATGCCAGCAGGCGCGGACGTCGTCAGGGATCGTAGCCAGTAAGGATTCCTCGCTTTGAGTTTCACTTCTCATGAGAGGTGTGAGATGTCGAAACCGCATGTTTGAGCATCCTTCCGTGCGATTTGTGGACCACCTTCAATTCGGTCAAAGAAACCCCCACCTCTATCATTAAATAGAGCCAATTTGCTCACTATTTGTCTCAAATGATGCACAGTCTTTCACCCCAAAACCCTCGAAAAAGGGTCAGAAGTCGTGTTTTCCGCTTCTCTTAAAACAGCAGAACACGGACCTTTGACCCTTTTTCGCTGCGATTTCCCCCATACGTACGCCCTCTTCAAAATGGTCAAGAAAAGCTCCATTCAAAATGTCCGCGATCGATAGAACCTCTCTACCATAATAAGACCCCACTCCCCCCTCCCTCCCCCAATAAGAGCCTCACGCTTCGGAATATCCCCCATGAGCCAGCGATTGGGGGCGATCGGTTGATCGAGCCAAACAAACAAGAGCAAGCAAGGCGTCACGCGAGACGAGAAGAAGAAGAGCGATGGCGACGCCCAACTTTGCGCGCGCGAACCAGGAGATGCCGCCCGCGGGAGGCTTCAAGCCCGTGAAGACCACGCGCGGCGTGCCGGCCGTGCGTGGCCCACCCGGTTGGTTCATGTTCCTCGGCTCGTTCGCGCTCACGTCCTTCGGGTTCTACATGGTCGGGCAGCACAACCAGGGCCACCGCAAGCTCGCGCAGGACGAGCGCGAGCGACGGATCGCCATGCTGCCGTTCCTGCAGGCCGAGGCCGACGTCGAGTTCCTCGCGCAGCAGGAGAAGGTGCTCGAGGAGGAGCGCAAGATCATGAAGGACGTGCCCGGCTGGAGCGTCGGCGAGTCCACGTACCACTCGGACCGCTACACCGTGCCGCTGTACGCGCAGAAGAAGTAAACTACGAGAGCGGACAATGAGAACGAAGGAAGGGTGAGAGGCGCACAAACAGGAGGCGACTAGGCGATGAAGACGACAAGAGCGAGGCGAATAATCAAGTGGCGCTCTCGTCAGGTTGGCTCCCTGCGCTTGGCTGGCTGCATGAGGAGGAGCGCATTCCGCAGGTCTGTTGCTCGCCGGTGAAGACGCTCGCATGTTAAACAAGACGAAGAAAATATATCCACACCAAATTTGAAAACCCAGAGCCAACAACAACCAGGACGCGCTCTTGAGTAGGAAGCCAAGCGAGCGCACATGCCAATCGGTGGATAGGAAGAAGAGCGAGCGGTCCGTGTATTTCGTAGATGGTCAAGTGAGGACGCGGTGCGTGTCGCCTTCCTCGTGTTTCTTTCTTTGTCTGCTTGGTTTAGGTCGACGAGCTTGCGAGCTTCAAGCTGAGCTACCAAGCGAGCTTCATAGGCTGCGATGAGCTTTTTTCTGCTTCGAAAGCGCCCCTCGCACAAGAGCCGAGTCGATGGCTTAGAGCCCCTCCTCGTCCATCTCGTCCTCAATCTCCTTTGCGAGCTCCTCCTCCTGCTTCTCGCGCTCGAGGCGCTCCTCCGCGCTCTCGAGGTCCTTCTTGTACGCGTCCGGCGGGTAGCGCATGCCCTGTTAAACAAATCACACACGTCAATCAGCCACAAGCTCAACACATAAGCCAACAAGCAAGGCAGTCAATATGATGCGCACCTTGACGGCCTCGTTGTGCACGTCGAGGCAGAAGGTGATGCGCTTCTGGAACGCGACCTGCGGGTCGTTTGTTGTGTACACGTTGACCGTCTCCTTGGACTGCAGCCAGCCGTTCTTGTGGTCGATCACGGCGTCGATCACGCCGTCGCGGATCGCCTTGGCGCACACGAACTCAGCGTTCTGCGGGTTCTCGAGCGCGAGCTTCGCGCAAATGTCCGAGAACCGGATGCGCGAGTACGACGTGCTGATCTTGCGCAGGCCCGTCTTGATCACGTTGTGGCGCAAGCTATAGACAAACAATAGGATAAGACAATGTGAGTCCTCTCGGTGCATGGCTCGGTGGGAACGAGGATACGATGACGCACCGAAGGATGAGCGAGTACGTGTGGTCGGCCTTGAAAAGCGCGGCGTGCTGCGTGAGCACCACGTTGAAGTCCTCCAAATTGCCCACGCGCACGGCCTGTAGTGGTACCACGGCCAGTAAATAGACAACATCGTTAGTATCATCTCACCCAGAGGCAGATTCAGACCAGATCACAAAAGACCCTGAGGCGTACGTTGGTGAGCTGCAAGTACGGAGCGAGCGCCTTGCGCAGGTCGTCCTGGTTGAAGATACTGCGCTCGGGCACCTCGCCCATGAGCAGCTGCACGATGATCGCGAGCTTGTAGACCGTGCGGCGGAAGCCCGTGGCCGTGTTCTGCGGCGCCTTGCGGATCGACTGCATGAGCTTCGTGTACGACTCCGTGTACTCGAGCTGCACGGCCTGGATCTTGCCGACGTAGAACAGGTAGCGCACGAACTGGTTGTTCGACGCGTTCTCGGGGAACGTCGTCTTCGTCACGAACTTGTACGCCTGCTCGTACAGGTTTTCGTGCAGGAAGTTGCGCAGCAGCAGGTTCACGAGCGTCGCCTGGCCGATCTCGTCGTAGCGCAGGCACGCCGTGCGGTGCGCCGCGAGCAGCGTCGTGCGGATCGACGGCAAGTCGCGCCCGAACGTCTCGTGGATGCTCGCGTAGTACGTGTACAGCTTGGCCTGGAACGCGTCGAGCGTGCGGCGGTTGAACTGCTCCGAGCGCGCGAGCGCCTGCTGCACAGCCTGCAGCGCCTCGTCCGCAAGCTTGTACTTGACGAGCGCCGCGAGCACGTACAGGAAGAGGTACACTTCAACTTCGATCAGGTCCACCACGGGGAGCACGACGAGCTCCTTCGCACCCTCGTCACTCCCAGTAGCAGTGGCGTCGCTCTCGGACGCCGAGACGTCGGTCATCTCCGTGTCGGCGTTCGCATCGACCTTGCTCGCGATCTTGTCGAGCAGCGAAAGCAAGAGCGCCTTGGACTCGTTCTTCTCGGGAAGCACCTGGTGCACCGCTTGGATGAGCTGCGGCACCGAGAGCGTCTTGCGCAGCTTGCTCGTGTTGCGCAGGATGCGCGACGTCTTCTCCTTCGCGTTCGTCTTCACAACCACCTCCAGCAAAAGGATCGTGCGCTTCAGCTCTGTTTGCATCCAAACACAACATGAGAGACGAGCAGCAAGCAAATTACAGCATCAGTATCATTCTCTTCATGCAACCCACGCATGCGCTGTGTTCAACTTGCAAAACGCCAGACGAGATCTTTCCGGGTCCGCCCACTCGTTCCCCACACAACACAACAGCCTCACGCACACCACAGAATGCACTTAAACACACGGCTACAAAGCCATCGCGCGCTCCATGCTCGTGCGGAAGAACGGCGAAGGGGAAACTCGTACAAAAATCTCTCGCGCTCTCACACACAGCACAACCGACGCATCTTTCGGCACGCACCTTCGTAGACGAGCGCCTCTTCGGCCGCAACCTCCTTCTTGCTGGCGAAGCGCGTGGTGTACGCGGGCGTCTGCGAGAACGTGGACTGAGCGCTCATGCTGCTGCTCGCGCGCTCTGTCTTGAGGGGGATAGAGGGAGGGAGGGGCGTCGCTCGTGAGTGAGTGAGTGAGCTTCTGGCGCTTTCTTCCGCCCGAGCCGCTTTCTTTTCTGTGTGTGAAAGTTGGGGGACGAAGATACTCCTGCAAAAAAACCGCAGGTGGGTTTCGACATCCAACGTGAAGAAATCCTCTTTACGAGAGGCGCCAAAAGCCTTTTCTCCGAGCCAATTCCGTTTCCAAAACCGGTAGTTGCGCCACCCTTTCGGTATGCTCGGGATGGGCCAAAACGAACGGCTTTGCTCCTTCGCTCCTAAAATAAGCTTTTCGCGCCAATATAAAGGGAGATTTCACCGGTATTCAACAATTATAAACGAATCTCAGGATCATGCACGGAAGGAAAAAAGCTCGAAAATCAACACAATCAAAACAAGCTGATGCCGACCCGCAAATGTCGAAGCTGGTCACGATCCAAAAGTCCGCGCTGCCGTCGGAACTTGGATCGCTTGATGATGTGCTTGTATGTCAGCCACTTTCTCGCAAACTTGAGCTCGAAGACCGCTGCTGTGAGGAAATAAGCTCACAAGGATCCCACGGAAGATACACATGCAGAAACCAATGCTTCGTAGACGATACACGGACCGGTCGTTTGTAGCGTGCGCGACGAGACTGAAGTTGAAGGACCCTAACAACAGACCAAGACGGATGTTAGCAGAAGCAGATGTCAAGTCGGAAATTAGCCCAACCGTTGGACACGATCTTCAAGTCAATTATGCAAAACAGAAGCATTTGCAGATACTGCTGTTAGACAAGCAACAACATATTTATGAAGCCATAAATACTTATCACTTGAAACAAAAAAGGTTCAGGTAGTCGCCCTACATCATAGGTTCCGTCCAATGCACACCTCACTTCCATTCGATGCTTGTATGCGTTCAGTTTGCAATTTGAAGGCCAACGCACAGAAGAGCACAGCGGACGGCGAGACGAAACGAGACGAAACGTGACGGTCAACCAGCACGAGAAAGACAGCAAGACGAAACCTCGCGCGCGTCGGCACCACACACGACGACGAGAGGGAGAGAGAGCGAGAGAGAGAGAG
>JAASFQ010000292.1:0-29812 GCA_023333845.1 Globisporangium polare | reverse complement strand
GGACGAGAGAACAGGGAGCACGACCAAATCATCGACCTAGGTGTAGAGCTCGGGACCACCATGGAGACAGGTGTCGAGGACCTGAGCAAGTCGGAGGTGAGGTATCTGAAGGCCATGGACCTCAAACAGGACCCGAGCACGGAGGAATGGCTGAAGCGACACCAGGTCTCGAGAGACGTTCTTCAACAATGGCAGTTTCAAGTACGGGCGTGGGAGTCAGATGAGAGCGTAGATGACCAGCTAGCCAGCTCGGCCGGAGCCGAACGGATTGTATCGACACCACTCAAACCATCAGGAAAGCGTGAACGACAAACAACCCCTGTGGACAAACAAACGAGAGGAAAAGAAGTCGTAAACAGTAACAACGCCGCAGTTGCCCTCAAGAAGACCAAAGCAGCCACCAACCGCCCCGAAGCAGCAGCAAGATCAACGATCGAGCGAAAACAACAAGACTTACGGATCAAAGCACAGTGGGAAGGCTGGAAGCACACTTGGAAGAAGACATCCAAGGTGGATTTCCCATCAATCAATGCTGGATCAGCAACCTGGACGAAGGCAATCCTGGCCGACGGGTCCCAAATCCTCCGGATGCTGAGAAACTCGATTGGCCCGCATGTGATCCTGAACTACGTGAGATGGCCGGTCGTGATTGCGCTAACGAAAAGTCTACGTGAGCAAGTGATCATACGAGGGCTCGTGTCCATTCAAGACAAAGCCGTGGATAACGGCATCAAGGAGTGGCTGAGGAACTGGCTCAAACGAATTGACAAGAGTCCCAACTTAACAATCAAGGCAGACACAATCGACTCGCGAGACGACTGGTCTAGGCTCCGCTAGTACGGTTTTGGTGAAGACACGCTTCTCAAAGTCTGCGTTGCCCAGCACAAGGAAAGCTCTGCCGCCGCATTCTGTGCGGGCTGCTGTACCAAGAAGAGATCAGACTGCTCGCCACACCCGACTTCGACGACGCAACACACCCGTACGACCTGGTGCAGGCACTGGGATTGGCACTCCAGAGGTCTTCGGGCTTGGATGCAGCAATGAAGTTGGGCGACTCGTAGGGGGACTTCGACGCGCTGGCAGCTTTCTTCTCCACCGTCGGAGAGGAGGTCGGGATGGACGACCTCGACTCCAGTGATTACTAAGGGCTCCGAGGTGGCAACACAATGGCCCGACAACACGAAATCTGGAAAGGAAGGAGACCTTTTCATGGCTTTTCAAGCTATGAAGGCAACTTTCCAAAGTCGGCAACGCAACAATCAAGAACCACTCAACCGTGACTGCCTGGTTATAGCAACGCAGAACGTATGCGGCTTCAAGAAGACGAGAAGACTGAAGTGGCTGGAGGCACTAAAACGGCAACACAAGCGCGGTTTTGACGTGATCCTGCTCCAAGAAACACGTATAAAGACCAAACAAGAAGCGGACGAGCTGGCATCGCACTGGAACAGGCTTTGGGGCCAACTACCGGGGACAGTCGGCAACTCGTTTTTCTCCATTGACGAGAGCGGCAAAGGAGGAGTCGCTATCTTGGTAAACCCAACCAAGCTCAGAGGAGCAGAGCCAAGACTGGAGGGGCAGTGGTCGAACAGGTTCCTGGCAGTGAAGGTGGCGGGAAAGACCTGGGTAAACATATACGCACTGAACGCGAGGCGAGAACAAGAGCAATTCTTCGAGGCGATCGGGACACTTCTAAGACGGCAGTCAAACCAGCTCGTCGTGGGCGGGGACTTCAACTGTGTTCTGAACACGAGAAGAAATTGTCTCGGTAAAGGCCATCTCGGTGTCGCAGTGTGTGAGAGTGAGAAGCTTAAGGCGTTAGTGGAGGACCTGGGTCTACTGGATGCAACCGAACTACAAGGGTCTGGAGAGGACGCGAACCGCCCGGATTCAGCTGACCACTTCACGTTCTGGAGAGGGAACATCGCGAGTAGAATCGACAGGTTCTACGTCTCGACAAGCCTCGCAAACTATGTACAATGGACCGAAGTTGTCACACCCGTCAGGCGGTCAGACCACCAGACAGTGATCATGACGCTATCGGCAGGCACAAGACCGACCTCTTCAGTATTGCACCGGATACCATGTCAGTATCCAATCACGTCGTCAAGACCAGACGTGGTCCGCGCTCGACTCCAAGCCAGAGTCGCTGGGGTTCTGGCGCACACAACTGCCGACGCGAACTTTGACTGGGACGCGGTGCTTCACGAGCTGACACGGGCAGTGCGAAGGGAAGGCAAGGTCGAGAAAATGCAGGCTCGCAGGCTGGCAAAAAAGCTTCAGAATCGAAAACGCGGCAAACATCCTGCGCTTCGTCCAGAACTTATCGACAACAACTCGGAGGAAGTGGATGAGAAAGACGAGTTCTGGCATGGAGATTTTCTGCACGCTTCCAGCAGGGACACGCGGTATTTCTTCCAACGCGTCTCCAATTGGACACGGGACCAACGCATCTCCGACCTCCTTCTGCCAAGCGGGGAGCGTGCACAAGGCGAGAAACTGGCCGACGTTATGGCTGTGTCCTGGGCGGCGATCTTTGGGCAATCCCACGCAACCAAGTCAGGTGACGCGCTTCGAAAGGCATTTGACAAGCTGGTAAAAATCCCAGACCACATAAAGGTGACACCAGCAAGGAACTCTGATCTCATGGCGCCGATTGGCGAAGTCGAAGTGGAAACCGCTCTGGTGGCGCTCAAGCGAACGAAAGCAGGCAAGGAGCACAGAGGCTTCAGGGACTGCAGCATCGCCCAATTGGACATCAAGAGAGAGACCAGCCACCTTTACTCCTGCAAGCCGCCGTGCAGAGTGGTAGACTGGAATCTGCAAAACCTGAGGAAATGGACAAGAGCAGTCATCACAATTGTCATCTGTGCGCCAGAGCTCGAAGTTGGCCGCAGCCACGGGATAATGAGCGACATCGTGCTTCGCCATCCACCGGCCCTGAACAACGAATACGAGTGGAGGTACAAGTCCGCTTCACTACGCTCCACCCGCACACTCACTTCGCAGTGAGTACGAGTACGCGAATTCCAACTTCGCGATCCTCGGACAGCTTATCGAGAGTGTGACCGGGCTTGAGTGGGACGCGTACCTCGAGCAACGTATCTGGGAGCCGCTGGGCTTGACGCGAACTTTCTCGACTGTCCATGCAGTGAAGGATGACAATGACACGTGTGCCGGGCACATCTCTTGCGATGGCTAAGTGCTCGGTCCGTACAACCTTGTGACGGCCCCGGAAGCGCAGCTCGTGACGGGGTCCGTGGATGGGAAGATCGCTGCTGGATCTATCGTGTCTTCTGCGGACGACACGGTCAAGTTGATGCGGTTGATCCTGAACAAGGGCACCGTCGACGGCGTCAAGATCCTCAACTCGCCCAAGCTGATCACCGAGATGACTTCGGGCAAGAGCGTCTCGAATGCAGAGTTCACAGAGTTCTTCATGGAGAGCGGTCACCACTTTGTGCCCGAGGGCAACACCTTGGCGGCTGGCTACGGCTTCGACTTCGTCAGCCACGCGCTCTGGGGTCACGCGTACTTCGACAAAGGCGGCGACACAGTCATGCACCACACGCGCACGGGGTTCGCTCCAGACGCACAACTGGGCGTGATCGTCATGACCAACTCGCAGATGTCGAGCGGTGGTGGCTTCATCATCGACCACGTGCGGTCGTACGCCATGGACATCTTCCTGGACGTCCCCAAGGACATCCTCGACTTGTCCTTCGCGAAGTGGCGCAAGGATGTCCAGCTCAGGCTGCATCCTCAGTTGCCAGGAATCCCAGCGTGCGGGTTGACCTTCTGGGACAACCCAACGATTCTCGGCGTGGACGCGAGCGAAATGGACGCGCTCGTGGGCGTCTACGTGGCGCAGGATTGCCCTGCCTACTATGGCTCGATCTCGGTTTCAAAGACGCCCGAGAACCGACTGGAGCTACGTGCCGGCAAGCTCTCGTACGCGCTGGACTTGGTGAACGACCATGGCGACGGCAAGGGGAGGACGTTCCTGTGGGGTCTCGGACCAAACGCAAGTCTGGTGGAGATCAGCAAGAACGCCGCCGGCAAGTACGTCGCGAGCATAGGCATCCTGTTCACGCAGCAGTAGGTCAGGGGCCCCATCAAGAACAACTTTGGCGCTCATTGAGCAATCCAGAGCGTGCAGCTAGCACTTCCGTTCAGTCCCAATCGACCATTTTTCAAAAGATGACTCCATGTATTTACCTCACACTTACGCCGAGTCTGACTCTGCGGATGCTGGGATGTTCTTGGCCTCGAGCTCCTGCTGGCGCAGCTCCTCCACGCGCACCCGGATGCGGCGCTCGATCTCCTCCTCCGTCACCTTGAGCGACTTTGGCAGCAGCGACGGGAACTCGAGGTCGCGCACGGGGCCCTTCGTCTCCACGAGGATGTCGGTGTTCGGGTAATACATGGCCGGTGCGGTGCCGAACTTCTCCTCGTAGCGCTCGAGCGCCTTGGATAGGCGCCAGCGCTGGAACTGCTCGCGGCCGTAGACCGAGGCGGCGCCGACGACGGCACCGGCTGCGGCACCCTGCACGCCACGCACACGGCCGGCTGTATGAGATACAAGCCATACAGTTAGTGGCTAGCAAGCGGGAGTTGACTGAGTGCAGTGGCAGTTGACGCACCGATGATGCCGGCGTAGAAGCCTCCGGTGAGTCCGCCAGCAGCCGCGCCGGTCTTGAGATCCTTCTTCTCCGTCTTGTCGGCGATCACTTCTTCGAGAGCTGCAGACGAGTCAAAGGCGAGCGTGTCAGTCTTCTAAGCGATGCAAGTCAATGCTCTTAGGCGAAGTGTCGAGAGGGGCGCTGGGATCGCACCAATGAACGTGGAGGAGAGGAGGAAGAAGTTGGCGGCCATGGACGCCGAGTAGAACTTGATGCTCTCGTTGCGCAGCGCCGCGAGGCAGGCACCCCAGACCGCGCCCGTCGCGCCTGAGTGAGATCATTGGACACGGCAGTATACAGAGCAGTTAGCACATCCACATGCACTGAGCGGTGTGCGCAGAGAGTAATAAAGCGCATGCATGTTGCACTGACCTGCGACGCTGGCGCCGACGAGCATGTTCTTCACGGAGCCCTTGGCTTTCTCTGCATGGTGGCAATAACGCACAGCGAGAAACACAGACTGGTGAGTGTGTCTATTAGCTGCAGTGCGTAGCCAACGGACGCGTGTGTACCGCACCCATCGCCACGTCAAACTCGCGCGAGTTCTCCACCATCGCGCTCGCTCGTCTTCGCTTGCCTCGTCGCTCGCTCTTGCTTCGCTTGACTTCGCTTGTTGGTCCAATCGAGAGGATTGCGTACAAACCTCTTTGTCGGTGCAATGCAGGATTTCCAGCCTCTTAAAAGAACGGTTCCGGAGTATTTAGTAAATGTGCATGCCGGTGCACACAGCAAGTTGCGAGCATTCAACGTGCTCGATCCGATGCACATACTCCGGCGTACACCAGTATATTGTATACTCGAGTGCCGATATTCTGAGAGGGTGAGAACCCGGCATTGCACCAGCATATAGAGGGGAGGACCGTTTTCCCGGTCCGGTTCAGCTGTAACCGTGGAAAAGCGCGCAGCCACCCGTTTCCACTTCGCATTTCGAGCTTTTTGCTGCTGAAGCTTTTGCGTCCATGGAGGCTGATGCATTTGAGAATTAGCATTTCCATCAATCTGAAAACATGGTTCGTCAGCTTTTGGCCACCCGCAACGTGGAGATCCCGGAGGGCGTGAAGCTCGTGCTCGACGGCCGCAAGGTGACCGTGACCGGCAAGCGCGGCACGCTGTCGCGCGACTTCGCGCACATCACGCTCGACATGCGTCGCGTGAACAAGAAGACCCTGCGCGTGGACCTGTGGTTCGGCAACCGCAAGCAGCTGGCGTGCGTGCGCACGGTGTGCTCGCTCATCGAGAACCTCATCACGGGTGTGACCGTCGGCTTCCGCTACAAGATGCGTTTCGTGTACGCCCACTTCCCGATCAACGTCACGTACGAGAACGGCACGGTGGAGATCCGTAACTTCCTCGGTGAGAAGCGCGTGCGCAAGGTGGTGCTCTCGGAGGGCGTGTCGTACTTCCGCTCGAACGACATCAAGGACCAGATCGAGCTTTTCGGCAACGACCTCACCAAGGTGTCGCAGGATGCCGCGAACATCACCCAGGCGTGTCTCGTCAAGCGCAAGGATATCCGTAAGTTCCTCGACGGTATCTACGTGAGCGAGAAGGGCAACGACAGCTCGGAATAAGCGTGTTCGCCGCTGCCTCCCCGGGTCCGCCTGACTTCGCCGGTTCGGATTCGCCAATGGATTGCTGCTATGGAAACAAACCCGTGTAAGAATGGTCAATACAGGCACCACTCTTCTCCGTTTGCCGTCACTGGGTTGATTGCACGGGGCCTGGCCCCTGCTTTCTTCTGTCCGGGCGGGTTTTGTGCTACAATGAGTATGTTGTAGCGGCGGGTGCGAGCGAAACCAGTGGGTCTCGATGTTGTCCTTCCTCGGTCTTTGCCTTCTCCTTTGGAGTCGGAGATCAAGCGGAGGAAGAGCGTCCGATCGACTGGCTTCTCTTGCACTCGAGCGTGTCATCACATCAGAAGCATGAGATCCTCCTTGTTCATTCATCCTTTCACCGCTCATCTCATCCTTTCACCGCACATCACATTCACCCAACTCACTCGGACTGCGGCTGCGAAAAGTCCATGGTTCGCATCTTTGGCATGAAGTGCTCTGTCCGACGCGACCCGAGGTATTGGACCTGAGGTTGAAGACCAACGAAAGCATGGCAAGGTGTTGCCTTGATCGCACTCAGGAATGCGGGAAGCAGCAAGAACGTCCGCATGCCGTAGTGTATTTCAGAATCAAAGCACTGAACATGACACGCGTTTCACCTAGAACATGTCGAACGGGTTTGCTGCGGGGGAAGCAGACGACGACGGTCCCTTGAACGACTCTGCACGTGGGGCGCTTGTGAACGCACCAAACCTGCTCAGTCCAAAGACACACAAGTCAGAGTCAGTATCAGGAGCATGCAACATAAACACCGTCAGTGCTTGCTTGCACCACGTACGCGTTGTCTCCAAAAGCGCTCGTTTGAGACGAGCTTGATCCGGGGGTTGAGAATGATGACATGGGCGATTGCGACCTGGAGCACGAATGGGAATCACATACATAAAGTGTTAGCTTCACGGCCAATCCATCGTGCAGTCGACAGAGTATCTCAAGTACGTACGGTCCGGGGAAGGCTGCTGCCTGAGGCTGAGGGTACGAGAACGACGCATTTGACACTGGGGCTCCGAACGGTGCTGCTGGCGTCGCGTGCGACTCAAACGAGTTGCCCCGAGAGCCACCGGCTGGTGCAGCGACTGGGAAGCCACCTCCAAATGCATTTCCTCCATGTGGTAGTCCCTGATGAGCCTGGAAAGGAGATGGAGCAACAGGCTGGCCATTCGAGAACGAGCCTGACGCGGAGCTCGGTTTCTTCTGCTCGAACGAGTTGCCGCGCGAGTTGCTTGGCGCCTGGCTGCTGCTGCCCAAGCCGATGTTCAGAGCCGCGAACGGGTCGTTGATTGCTGGGGTTTCGACGGCAGCAGGCTAATCATTCACACGACAGGCACATGGGTGAGTACGACAAGCACGAAGAGCTGAGCAAATTCAAGAGTGACTCTCGTACCTTCGCTTGAACTGGGATCGCTGCAGGCATTCCGCCATTGCCAGTCGATGGGTGATGTGGAAACGGACCAGGATGCTGTCCTGGATACTGCTGCTGACCAGGTTGCTGACCTGGATACTGCTGCTGCTGTTGTGGTTGGCCATACCACTGCTGTTGCTGCTGCTGCTGTTGCGGGAATCCCTGCTGCTGGTGGGACGCATGCTGCTGCTGCGTACCCATCGGATTGTACATTTGGTTGGCGTTCTGAGCGAATTGTTGCGGCTGCTGCTGCTGGTATGGATTCGCGCCGGCACCTGCGAAGCCCTGGGCGAATGGGCTCGCACCGCCGTTGGGCTGGTGAGACCCCGGTGCTCCTGGATTGGAGAAGCTGTTGCTCTTGCTTCCGCTGTTTCCAGCAAACGCGAACGGGTCGTTGCTTGGCGCATTCGAGCCTGGGAATCCAGGTCCAGCATTGGCACCTAGGCCTCCAGCTCCAAAGCTCCCCGCCGATCTGCCAGCCGGGACACCCACTGAAGGCGCCCCAGTGTCCATAGCATCGAAGGCCGCAAACGGATCAGCAGCAGCTGCCGGCTCTGGAGCCTTGTTGGTTCCGCTCGACACTCGTGGACTGAACGCACTGAATGGGTCCGCAACTGGTAAGGTGCCTGAGCTCGAGCGAGCAGGAGTCGCAGACGCGAAATCCCCAAAGCCGCCCGCCGATGCGCTCGCAGAGCTTCCTCCAAAGGCTTCAAACGACGAGGAAGCACCAAACGCGTCGAAAGCCGAAGCTGCTGGAGTTGACTTCACGGGACTACCAAACGCATCGAAGCTGGGCGGAGTAGCAGAGGTCACAGGCGCAGGTGCGCTTCCAAATGCGTCAAACGACGAAGACGATGCACGACTACCGGTGCTGACTGGAGCTGGCGCTCCAAACGCGTCGAACGGGGTGGCGTGCGACTGACTTGCAGTCTTCGCCGCTGGGGGCTCATCGAATCCGAAAGGGTCCTTCGCCACTCTTTCAGGACTGAATGCCATGAAATCGTTCGAAGCTTGCTTTGCTGGTGGCGTGGACACCGCCGTAGGAGCTGCTGACACACTCGACGAAGCGGACGATGAGAAGCTCGATCCTGGTGGCGGAGCGAGCTTGAACGAACCAAAGTCACTGCGCACAGCAGCTGGAGCTGGAGCAGGCGCGGGGCTGCCCTTGCTTGACCCACCAAAGTCGCCGAAATCCCCAAAGCCATTGCCTGAGGTGCTGGCAGCTGAGCTGCTCGCGCTGCCGAAGCTTCCAAAGTCCGCAAACCCTGATGGCGGTGCTACTGGAGCCGCCGACTCGTTTGACAAGTTCGAGAAGTCTCCAAACTGCGCGAAGCCGCCAGCCGCTGGTGCGCCATTGCTGCTTCCGAATGCGTCGAACGCCGGAGCAGCTGCCGCTTTCTTCGTACCGGTCGACGCGAAGAAATCGTCTCCGTCCGACGACTTGGTTCTCTTTTGCGGGTCGTCCTTCTTGCTCTCCCGAGGCGATTCGTAGAGCCACCTGGGACCATTTCGCCAGACATTGTCACGCATATCAACATCAGTATCCAACACCACAACGGACACCATCCACCACACTCGATAATATGAATACGCACTTTCGGTCGATGTAGGTCAGTCGGATGAAGTTGCGCGTGCGGTCGCCCTCGTTGCCGCCGGTGGGGCGGAAGCTTGGATCGTGCTTGGCGCGCCAATACTTTTGCGCGGCCTGCATAGCAACAAGCAGATCAAATGGTGAACAGCAGAAGTTAGAAAGCGCCCTTCAGCTTCAGAAATTGCGTTGTCATATGCACGCACGCACCTCGTTGCCGCCGAGCTTGACCAGCGTCTTGACTTCCGATTCGGTGAACTTGGACATGGAGATCGACTTGACGCGATGCGCAAACTCGCGGCTGCAGGAGGTGAATACCAAGCGCATTTCAAGTAAGAGCGTCAGAGCAGCATTCAGCACTAGCTTGACAAATTGTGGCAGGCGAGCGAACGTACTGGATGCCACTGCAGGACGTGCAGACGAACGTGTTGAAATCCAAACAGACGTACTGCGGCATCTGATTTTCCAATAGCACACACGAAGCCACCCAGACGCACGTTAAGATCTCACATCAAAGCGCACATGTCCTTGTCGATACGCTTCCATGGACACCGCACAGAGAGCCAATCGCGTTGTGTGCGGTTCCAGTTGCCGCCCACGTACCATTTCGTTGCAGTCGAAGCAGCGGCGGTTCGCCGGGTTCGAGCGCTGGAAGTCGCGCAGCTCCTTGATGCGCTTCTCCTCCTGGCGCTTCTCTTCCGCTGGCGAGATCCCCATCCTTGCTTCTTCAATTCACGCGCTGATTTCTCTCCGTCGGCTGGCTTGTCGGCTTCAGAAGATCTCGGGTGATCTTTCGCTCGTAGTCTCGTTCTCGTACGCGCAGGCACACACACACACACGCACGAAGGCTGGGACAGGAGCACAGAGGAAGGGAGAATGCGGTCTCTCTCTCTCTCTCTCTTGCTCGCTCGCTCTATTCACACAGACACACAGATGCGACAGGCAGCGCAGCAGAAGCACACACACGCGAGCGGAGGAGAGAGCGGGCTTCGTGTTCGGACGCAGGCTTCTTGCTTGTGAAACCGCGTTTTGCTTTTCGACGCAGAGAGCCAAGAATGTCGCGCGAGAGGGGGAGCGTCACGTTCGGACAACATTTGTGTATCAGATTCGAGAGGGACAACACACACTCAAGGGTTTTATGACCATCTTGGGGAGGTTTTACTTTCGACCCTTTTTCGTAGCGATTTCGGGTAAAAGGCTGTGCATAATGTTTGACAAATAGTTTTGCACATTGGTTCTATTAAATGATAGAGGTGGGTTTTTCGATGGCTGATCAGAAAGCAGGAAAACCAGTGGCGCATCCGACTAAGTACGAAGCTAGCTCGGTTCCATTCGTGCGACGTTTCGATACCTCGAAAGGTCGTGCGGGTTCAACCAGGAGTGAATGCGCGCGCATTTCCCTTTTTGAAGCGACGCGCCTGTCTGGGTTGAACGAGTGCGCGCAAGTGGATGGGTGCGTTAGTATCGGATCTTCCTCTCGCTGGCGCATTGAAGGCAACGCCGCCACCAGCCCGTCTCTCCTGAGCTACTGCTGGTTGAAGGTGTAGGCGCCTGAGAGTGAGGGAACAAGAGCGTGTGAAGGCCTGGCGCCATGAGCTCTTCGTTCGATGATGTCGAGTTCATCGTGCAGTGGATCCGCGACCGCATCACACTCCCCGGGTACCAGCCCAAGGCGTGGACGTCCATGGACCTCGCGACCGTCAAGGAGTTCATCGAGAGCACGAGCACGCCCGCACTCTTCATGTGTCTGCTCAACGGCGCGCTCACCGTCTCGACCTCGGCACCCCGTGGCGCGAGCACCGTCATGTACTTCGTCAAGAACGGCCAAGTCGTGCTCACGCCGGCCAACGTGAAGGAGTCGCTTCAGTTCGGCACGGTCGAGAAAGACGCCATCGCGTCGCTGCTGCATCTCATGAACGGCTACTACCTACAGCGGCTGCAGGCAAACAAGTCGTGGCCCGAGAGCATCCAGAAGGAGTTCACAGGACAGTTCTACCGCTTCATGTCGAGTCTTACGGAGACCGTGAGTCGCGGCTGCGGCAAGACCGTGCTATACCTCCCGCCCGTGAACCCGGACAAGTTCAACTACAAGGACAAGGATCTCGTGCAGCAGCTCGAGTCGACCGTGATCCACTGGACCCGTCAGATCAAGGAAGTGATCAACAACCAGGACAACGCGCACGACGCAGAGGGAGCTGGACCGCTGGAGGAGATCAAGTTCTGGGAGCACCGCACGCAAGACCTCTCGGGCATCACGGACCAGCTGAACCGCCAGGGCGTGAAGGAGATCGTCGAGATCCTGCGCGCGGCCAAGTCGTCGTACCTGCAGCCGTTCGAGACGCTGTCGCAGATCATCAAGCAGGGCTCGATCGAGGCGAACGACAACCTGATGTTCCTCAAGAAGCTCAGCCCCGTTTGCGAGGAGATTGCGCGCGCACAGCCCGACGAGATCCCTCTGCTACTGCCCAAACTGCTCAACTTCATCAGGCTTATCTGGATGTACTCGCGCCACTACAACACGGAAGACCGCATCACGAGTCTACTGCGAAAAGTTAGCAACGAGATCATCGTGGTGTGTTGCAAGAAGATTTCACTGCCCGACATATTTGACGGGAACGTCGAAGCGTCGATTCTGCACTTGGAGCAGAGCATCCAGTGCGGCGTCTCGTGGAAGCAAATATACCACAAGGCCTCGAGTGCCGTGAACGCCATGGCATCAACTCCAGATCGCCGCTGGACGTTTGACGAGACGGGTATCTTCGCGCAGATCGATGCGTTCGTTCAGCGGTGCCGCGAGCTGCTCGAAGTCTGCGAGGGCCAAATCCAGTTTGCGCGCAAGGGCAAAGACGGCAAGCGCGAGGCACTCCCCACGTTCGGCGGCAACCGCGGGCTCGAAATCGTGAAGAGTCTGCGCGGGATTGAAGCGCAATTCGAGGGTCACGTTGAGCGCTTGCGCAAGCTCGACTACGACATCCTCGACGTGAAGATCACAAGCTGGCACAGCGACTTCAACGCGTTTAAGAACGGCATGAAGGACCTGGAGGCGATGACCCAGAACGTGATCAACGGCGCCTTCGAAAGCGTATCGATGATATCTGCGGGTGTGGATCTGATCCTGGCGTTCCGCAAGATTGCGCAGCGCGAAGCGATCAAGCGCTGCGTGGAGAAGCGCACAATCGACATCTTTGGCATGTTCAAATCGATTACTGCGACGGTCCGCAACTTGTTTGAGAAGAACAAGCACGCACCTCCACTCGCCCCCACGGAGCCGCAGTTTGCAGGCTCGGCACTGTGGGCTCGCAGCCTGCTGTTGCGCGCGACCGATGACTTGGTGCGCCTTCAGGAGCTCGCCGACACTTCGAATGGTGCTGAGAGCGACGAAGCGCAGGCTGCGTACGAAGGACTGCGGCTTGTTGTAAATGAGTACATTCAGCGGAAGTACCACGACTGGATCGAAGATTTGAATGCACTTGGGAGCACGAACCTGAACTCTCGACTCGAGAGCCCCCTGATGACCAAGACCGGCTCGGCACTCGAACCAAGTGTTGCTGTCGCCCCGGCAGCTGCAGCAGCTCAGCAAGGAAAGCAGGGGGCTGCAGTAGACGGATCCGCGGCTGCTGTGAACCTTAACAACCACGCGTACGGGAAAGACCCGAATGTGCTGCAGAACACGGAGAAAACGCTTATTGGGCGGGCGAAGAAAGGCTTCCTGAGCTGCAATTTTGACAGGCCGCTGCTCAACCTCTTCGCTGAAGTGCACTACTGGCAGTACTTCAACGGCGAGATCCAGATTCCATACATGGCGCACGACATTTGCAACCAGAAGGAGCAGCTGCGCGTGCTTCGTGAGCACGTGATGCTCGTCGTACGCGACTACAACCGCATCCTGCTCGATCTGTCGTCCACCGAGCGGCGGCTCTTCGAAGACATCATCCGCAAGCTCGACCGGCGCATCCAGCCGGGTCTCCAGAAGCTCACATGGGTGAGCAAGGGCATCGTCGAGTGGTACGTGGCTGACTGCCGCAAGCACTGCGAGAACACGTACAAGATCGTGCAGGAGTTTCAGGAGAACAAAGACATTGTTGCCAAGAACTGCAAGATGATTGGTGCACTGATGCACATCTTCATCGAGCGCAACACGGTGTACGACGAGGGTGTATTCGAGGCCAAGCAGGACATACACCGCAAGGAGATCGAGAAGCAGCTGCGCGACGCGTATCACACGATCAGCTCGACGATGGCGTCCACGTACCAGCATTTTGCGACAGGGCCACCTGAGGTGCTTCGAGAGTGGAGTCGCTTTGTGGAGAGATGCGACAAGATGCTCGAGGATGCGCTCCGCCAGTCCGTTAAGAAGTCGCTGCAGGAGCTCTCCAAGGCGATCAACGGTGATGCGAAAACCGACCCGCGTCCGCTCTTCCGCATCCACGTCGTACTGGAGGACAGCAAAGTCGAGTTCAAGCCATTCATGGTGGACCTGACGCAGATGGTCAACATGGTCGCCAAGGAAGTGTTCAACGTCATCTCGGTCGTTCCGAGGCTCGTCTCGTCGCTCCAGCAGCAACAACAACTAGGTGCTGCTGCTGACAACCAGGCACAGAATGACAACCCAGACAACCAAGACCAAGCGCCTGGTGCTGATGCAGACAAGGGTGGTGTCTTAGGTGAAGAGTCCAACCAGGCTGTCGATACCTCTGTCACTACCACCACCATCGCTGCTGCTGTTGTTGTCAACAATTTTTACCAGTCGATCTTCAACGATGAAGAGATCCTCAAGGTGCTCGTTCACATAATGAACGGCATGTCGTCGAGCGCCACGGAGCTCCAGAAGTACCTCGGGTACTGGGACAAGTACAAGCTACTCTGGAATCAGGACAAGCAGGCATTCATCCGCCGATACGCCAAGGCAAATCGCCCACTGCAGCAGTTCCGCGTCGACATTGAGCGGTATCGCGAGCAGCAGACTAGCATCCAGAATGAGGATCTGACCAACACGATAAACTTCATCCAGATCGACACCAACTACCTGAAGTCGAGTCTTATTGAGCACACAGTGCAGTGGATCGGTAAGCTGACGGGTTTGTTGAACCAGACTGCGCACGATGAGCTTCGCGACCTCATGAACATGATGCGCGACAACTCAAAGAAGCTTCAGGTGAAGCCCACAAACCTCGACCATCTCGGTGAGAGCATCCGTCTACTCCAGGACATCCGCGAGAACATGACATCGGTCGCCTCGCGCTTTGAGCCGCTGCAACAGAAGTACGAGCTGCTCGCAGAGTTCGACGTCCAGACAACCGATGACGAACAACGCGATCTGGTGAACCTGAAGACGAACTGGGAGGTGTACGAAGGCATGCTTGTCGAGGCGAACACTATGCTGCAGAAGAGCAAGGTCAGCATGAAGCAGAATCTGCAGGACTCGGTCGCGGAGCTCAACACGATCATGTCAGAGCTGCGCGCGGAGGCAGAAGCCACGCTTCCATACTCAGGTGACCAGCAATCTGCTGTATCGCATCGTATTCTGCAGGAGTTTGAAAAGAAGATGGAGTCGACGCGCGCGCGCCAGAGTACACTGAAGAAGGGACTCGAGATCTTTGGTATCGAGGAGTCCAAGAACGACGGCTTTACACAGACTGAGAAGGAGCTGGAGCTGCTACAGCAGATCTGGGCGCTCACGGACGAGTGGGACGTCGTGTGGGCATCCTGGAAGAACAAGGTCTTCTACGACATTGAAGTCGAGAGCATGGAGAGCACGGCGGCACAGTTTTTCAAGAAAGTGGTCAAGTACGGCAAGGAGATGAAGAACTGGACTGTCTGGAGCTCAATGAAAAACAAGATCGAGCAGTTCCGCCAGACGCTGCCGCTCATCCAGGACCTGAAGAGTCCCGCGCTTCGTGCAAGGCATTGGGCTCAACTGAAGGAAGAAATGGGCAAGTCTTTTGACACTGAGTCAGCAAGTTTCACGCTGGAGCGCGTGTTCTCGCTTGGGTTCCACCTTCACGCCGAGTTCATCAGCACGCTCTCGGGCAACGCCGGCAAGGAGCTGTCTATCGAGCAAGCGTTAGACGGCATTGACAAGCGCTGGAGCGGCATTGACATTGACATCGGGGAGTACAAGGGTGTGTATTACAAGATCAAGTCGGCCGACGACCTGTTCACTGCACTGGAAGACGACCAAGTGCAGCTTTCGACGATGAAGGCGTCGCCGTTCTTTGCGAGTTTCGACACCAAGATCCTGTACTGGGAGAAGTCGCTCTCGCACATGTCCGAGGTCATTGAGACGCTGCTGAGCGTGCAGCGCTGCTGGATCTACCTCGAGAGCATCTTCATGGCGTCCGAGGACATCCGCAAGCAGCTACCGCTCGAGAGCAAGCTGTTCGATGAAGTCAACACGGCGTACTGCAAGGTTACGGAAGCCATGGCGAAAACGAAAAATGCGCTGCGCGCGACGCAGGAACCGAAAGTGCTCGAGGCGCTGCTCGAGATGCAGGAGAAGCTCGATCAGATCCAGAAATGCCTTGACCAGTACCTCGAGACAAAGCGCATGCTCTTCCCGCGATTCTACTTTCTATCGAACGACGACCTCCTGGAGATCCTCGGCCACCAGAAGGACCCTGACCAGGTGCAGAAACACATCAAGAAGTGCTTTGAGGCGATCAAGACTTTGATCCTCGTTCCCCCGGGAGCTCGCGGAAACACGACGTTTGAAGCCCTGGGCATGAACTCACCCTGCGGCGAGCAAGTGATGTTTGCGTCAAATGTGATTGTTGCTGGCGCCGTGGAAGGCTGGCTGCAGCGCATTGAAGGCGCGATGATCAATACTCTCGAGAAGATCTATGCGCAGTGCCTCGTGGGCTACAAGGGCAAGAAGGAGAAGTGGATCAAGGACTTCCCCGGCCAGCTGCTGATCACATGCGGCCAGTCGGCGTGGACGAATGAGTGCATCAAGGCGCTGAACGAGGTCGCAAAGGGCGAGAAGAAGGCGCTTAAGCAGCTCAAGAAGAAGTGGATCTCGTACCTGAACAAGCTCGCAGACATGGTGCGCGGACAGCTGTCATCGATCGACCGCAAGAAAGTTGTAGCACTCATCACGATCGAGATCCACTCGCGCGACGTGATCGACCGGCTCGTGAAGCAGAACTGCAAGAGCATCAACGACTTTGACTGGCTCATGCAGCTGCGCTTCTATTTCAACAAGGAGCTGGGCGAGTGCGGCATCTGCGAGGTCAAGCAGACCGTCACGTCGCTCCAGTACTCGTACGAGTACCAGGGCAACAACGGACGCCTGGTGATCACTCCACTCACGGACCGCTGTGTGCTCACCATGACGACGGCGCTGCACTTGAATCGTGGGGGAAACCCGCTGGGACCTGCCGGTACCGGGAAGACCGAGACTGTGAAGGATCTTGGCAAGAACCTGGCCAAGTATGTCATCGTGTTCAACTGCAGTGATGGACTGGACTACAAATCCGTGGGACGCATGTTCTCGGGACTCGTGCAGTCGGGTGGCTGGGGCTGCTTTGACGAGTTCAACCGGATTGAGATCGAAGTGCTGTCCGTCGTGGCACAGCAAGTGCTCACGATCATGCAGGCGCTTGCAGCCAAGCAGACGCAAGTCTTCTTCCTCGGCTCGATGATCAAGTGCAACCTCAACATGGGCATCTTTATCACCATGAACCCGGGTTACGCCGGGCGAACCGAATTACCAGACAACCTCAAGGCGCTTATGCGACCGTGTGCGATGATGGTGCCGGATCTCGCATTGATTGCTGAGGTAATGCTCCAGGCCGAGGGTTTCCGCGACGCGAAGACGCTCGCGAAGAAGACGACGACGCTCTATGGTCTCATGATCCAACAGCTCAGCAAGCAAGACCACTACGATTTCGGACTCCGAAGTCTCAAGGCTGTGCTCAACATGGCTGGTGCGCTGAAGCGCGAGGATCCCAACCTGCAGGAAGAAAACATCCTGCTGCGTGCTCTGCGAGATATGAACATGCCCAAGTTCATCCGCGAAGATGCGGCGCTCTTCCGGCTGCTGCTTGGTGACCTGTTCCCGTCGATCGAGCTCCCAGTGACAGACTACGGCAAGCTTCAGGGCACGATCGAGCAAGAGCTCGCTGAGCAGAAGCTCCAGGTGCACCCTGTGATCGTGTTCAAGACGATTCAGCTGTACGAGTCTCAGGTCACACGGCACTGCAATATGATCGTCGGGCAGACGATGGCGGGTAAGTCAACGATCTGGAAGACGCTGCAGCTTGCCAAGACCTGCCTTGCAAAGGATGGTACACCCGGGTACATGCCCGTGCGTGTGCAGGTACTGAACCCGAAATCTATCTCGCTGAACGAGATCTACGGCGTCTACGACCTCTCAACGTTCGAGTGGATCGACGGGATTCTCTCGGCAATCTTCCGCAACCTTGCGGCAGACGAGAAGGTCGAGGAGAAGTGGATCATGCTTGACGGGCCAGTGGACACGCTCTGGATCGAGAGCATGAACAGCGTCATGGACGACAACAAGGTGCTCACGCTCATCAACGGCGACCGCATCAGCATGAGTCCGTCCATGGCGCTCATGTTTGAAGTGCAAGACCTCTCGGTCGCCTCACCGGCAACTGTTAGCCGCGCTGGGATGGTCTACATGGACGTCGACGACCTCGGCTGGCGGCCGTTCGTGCAGACGTGGCTCACGACGACGATCAACGAGCAGGATGAGCGCGACATCCTGCAGGCGCTCTTCGACAAGTACGTCGAGAAGATGTTGAGGTTCAAGCGCGCCGAGGTCTCGGAGCTCATCCCAGTGACCGAGTTCAACAGTGTCAAGTCATTTTGCAACCTATACAACGCGTTGGGCACGAAGGAAAATGGCGTCGACAAAGTGGCGTGTGGGGATAAGTATGCAGCGATGATTGAGAAGTGGTTCCTCTTCTGCATGACGTGGAGCGTGCTCGGCGCAGCGAACGAGGACGGACGTAAGAAGTTCGACTCGTGCCTGCGGGACATTGACACGGTGTACCCGCCGCTCAAGACAGCGTACGATTTTTACGTCGATTCGTCGCTGCGCGAGTTCAAGCTCTGGGACGAAAAGCTGCCGCAGAACTTCCGCATCGCACCCAACACGCCGTTCCACAAGATCATGGTGCCGACGATCGACTCGCTGCGCTACGGCTTCCTGCTGCAAACAATGCTCGGCGCAGGCATCCACACGCTGATCGTGGGTGAGACAGGCGTGGGCAAGACCACGGTAAGCACCAACGCGCATATCTCCCTGTTCAGGACTGCTCAAACATAAATTAACGATACTATTGTTGCAATACGCAGATCATCCAGAAGGAGATCGAGAGTCTGAGCGACGCGTACCAGCGACTCGTGATGTACTTCTCGTCGGCCACATCCTCTGCGACGACGCAGGAAGTGATCGAGAGCGTGATGGAGAAGCGGTCGCTCAACAGATTTGGTCCTGTGGGTGGGAAGAAGCTCGTGACGTTCATTGATGACATGAACATGCCCACGAAGGACACGTTTGGCTCGCAGCCGCCGCTGGAATTGCTGCGTCAGTGGGTCGACTACAGCTGCTGGTATGACCGCAAGAAGCAGTCACTCAAGTATTTCGTGGACATGCAGATCGTCGCGTCAATGGGACCACCCGGGGGTGGCCGATCCGTGATCAGCTCGCGCTTCCAGAGCCGGTTCAACCTGGTGAACATGACGATCCCCGAGCAGGCACAGCTGAAGCGCATCTTTGAGACGATGCTTGTTCCCAAGCTGGCTGAGTTCGACGACGAGATCAAGCCACTGGGCGTCCCGCTTGTCGCCGCGACGATCCAGCTCTACCAGGGTGTACTGGAGCTCTTCTTACCGACGCCAGCAAACTGCCACTATCTTTTCAACCTGCGCGACATGGCCAAGGTGATCCAGGGTCTGCTGCTTTCAGACAAGCACAATGTCACGAGTCGCGACGGTGTGCTGCGGCTCTGGATCCACGAGAGTTTGCGAGTGTTCTCGGATCGGCTAACAAGCTTTGATGACCGCCAAACGTTCAAGAAGAAGGTTGATGATTTGCTGGGCGTGCACTTTCAGACCGATTGGGGGCGCCTGCTGTCGACAGCACCCGAACGCCTTAAGGAGAACGGTCCACTGTTTACGTACGTGTTCTCGTCTGGCCCTGCTGAAGACCCGAACACGCCGCCAAAGTACGCAGAGTGCCAAGACATGAAGCTACTCAAGACGTTCATCGAGGAACAGCTCGAGAACCACAACGCCGAGCCTGGGTTCATCCCAATGAATCTCGTCATGTTCGGTGACGCACTGCTGCACATTTTGCGCATCCACCGGCAGCTCATGACGACGCGCGGCAACCTGCTGCTCGTGGGCGTCGGCGGCAGCGGACGTCAGTCGCTCACGCGACTCTCGGCGTTCATTGGCGGCTTCAAGGTGTTCCAGATCGAGGTCGTGAAGAACTACCGGTCGGGCGAGTTCCACGAAGACATCAAAAAGCTGTACCAGCAAGTGGGGATCCAAGAGCAAAAGACTGTGTTCCTCTTCAGCGACACGCAAATCAAGAGCGAGTCGTTCGTCGAGGATTTAAACAACATCCTCAGCAGCGGCGAGATCCCGGGACTCTTTGAGAAAGAGGAGCAACCTGCGATCCTCGACGCCGTGCGCCTGCGCGCCAGAGCCCAAGGCATCAAGGAGACCAAGGAGAGTCTGTGGAACTTCTTCATCAGTGAAGTGCGGCGCAATCTGCACGTGGTCCTGGCGTTCAGCCCTATCGGTAAGGGCTTCCGGAACCGGTGTCGTCAGTTCCCGTCGCTGGTGAACAACACAACCATCGACTGGTTCATGGAATGGCCGCTGGACGCGCTTCAGGAGGTCGCGATGAAGTTCCTGGAGGAGAAGAATGTCGCGACGGACAAGCAGCGGCCCAAGATCTCGTCCGTGTTCGCAGTCGTGCACAGCAGTGTACTGTTGGCGTCGAGCCAGGTGCTCGCGAGCATGAAGCGGCACAACTATGTCACCCCAACCAACTACTTGTCGCTCGTGACTGGGTATGTGGATTTGCTCTCTGAGAAGTCGGCGGCGATTCTGGACACGCGCGACAAGCTCAAGAACGGCCTGGCGAAGCTCGAGGAGTCGCGGCTGCAAGTCGAAGAGATGTCCAAGCAGCTCGAGGAGCGGAAGATTATTGTGGCGCAGAAGAATAAGGACTGCAGCGATCTGCTGGTCGTCATCGTCTCGGAGCGTCGTGTGGCGGATGAGCAGCGCAAGCAGGTCGAGGCCGACAGTGAGCGCATCATGAAGGAGGAGGCCGAGACGAAGAAGATCGCCGACGATGCACAAAAGGACCTAGATGAGGCGCTCCCGGCGCTCCAGCGCGCGATGCTCGAGGTCGAGAATCTTGACAAGAAGGCGATTGCCGAGGTGAAAGTGTACTCGCAGCCGCCCGAGCTCGTGTCGCTCGTGATGTGCGCAGTGATGATCCTGTTTGGGCTGCAGCCGACATGGGCGCAGGCGAAGACCAAGATGAACGACGTCAGCTTTCTGCAGCAGATCAAGACCTTCGACAAGGACTCGATCCGTGAAAAGACGGTTAAAGAGCTCAAGAAGTACACTTCCAAGCCGTTGTTCAACGCCGACGTTGTGCGCAAAGTGTCCTCGGCTGCCGGCGCGCTCTGCTCCTGGGTGCTCGCGATGGAGTGCTACTCGGGGGTGTTCAAGGTCGTGGCACCTAAGAAGGAGATCCTTAAAAAGTCCCAGCAGGCGCTCGAGCTCAAGCAGAGAGACTTCAAGATCGCTAAGGAGAAGCTCCAGGAGGTCACGGAGAAAGTCGAGGGTCTCAAGCGGCAGTACGACTCGAGCGTCTCTGAGAAGAACGCATTGCGCGAAGAGGCCGAGTCGCTCGAACTCAAGCTTTCGCGGGCCGAGCAGCTCGTGAAGGGGCTCGCAGGCGAGCGCGAGCGCTGGCAAATCTCGATCGCCGAAAAGAACGACAACCTGCTTAACGTGGTAGGTGACGCGCTCGTTGCGGCAGCGTTCATCTCGTACGCTGGACCGTTCGACTCGTTCTACCGCGGCTCGCTCGTGGACACGTGGATGAACCGCGTGACCCAGCAAGGGCTCCCAATCTCGCAGAAGTTTACGTTCACCGAATTCCTCGCGGACCCAACAGACGTGCGCGCGTGGAACGCCCATGGGCTCCCCCGCGACTCGCTCTCGACCGAGAATGGCGTGATCACGACACGCGGCAAGCGCTGGCCGCTCATGATTGACCCACAGGGTCAGGCGAACAAGTGGATCAAGTCCATGGAGGGCACGCGGCTGGAAGTCGTGGATCCGATGATGAAGGATTTGCTGCGCAAGCTCGAGAACGGCATTCGCTTCGGCACACCCGTGCTCATGCAAGACATCCTCGAGGAACTTGACCCGAGCCTCGAGCCCGTGCTGAACAAGAGTATCATCAAGGTCGGCAACCGCGAGATCATCCGCCTGGGTGACAAAGAGCTCGACTACAACCGCGAGTTCCGGTTCTACTTGACAACTAAGTTGCACAACCCGCACTACACGCCCGAGGTGTCGACGAAGACGACAATCGTGAACTTTGTCGTCAAGGAGCAAGGACTCGAGGCGCAGCTTCTTGGTATCACTGTGCAGCTCGAAGAACCTGCGCTCGAGGAGCAGAAGTCGGACCTCGTCGTGCGCGTCGCTGCAGCAAAAAAGAAGCTTATCGACCTGGAGAATGAGATTCTGCGGCTACTATCGGCGGCAAAAGGCTCGCTCCTGGACGACGAGTCGCTGGTCACGACGCTCAATGCATCCAAGACAACGTCGGAGGAGGTAACGTCGCAGCTCATCATCAGCGAGGAGACCGAGAAGAAGATCGACTTAGCGCGCATGGGGTACGCGAAGGTCGCGCTGCGCTCTTCGACGCTCTACTTTGTGCTCAACGACATGACGAGCGTCGATCCGATGTACCAGTTCTCGCTCGACTCGTACGTGAGTCTCTTTAAGGACTCGATCATCAAGAGTCGGAACATGAAGAACCAGGGTGCACTCAGCGAAGAGCTCACGGAGCGCATCAACGCGATCAACGAGTACCACACATACGCCGTGTACGCGTACGCCTGTCGCGGGCTCTTTGAGCGCCACAAGCTGCTCTTCTCGCTGCAGATGTGCATCCGCGTGCTTCAGAGCGTGAACAAGATGCCGCAGGACGAGTATGAGTTCCTGCTCAAGGGCGGCAACAGCCTCTCACAGGAAGACCGGGTGACGAATTATGCGAGCGAGTACTTGACTGATCAGGCGTGGGGCAGCATTGTGGAGCTCAACAAACTCTCGCGATTCCACGGCCTCGTGAGTGCGTTCGAGCAGGGCACCAAGTCCTGGAAAGTCTGGTTCCAGAGCAGCACGCCCGAGCTCGAGCCGCTACCTGGCGACTGGGACGCCAAATGCAACGACCTGCAGCGCATGCTTCTGCTTCGGTGCATTCGACCGGATCGGCTAAGCATCCAGGCAGCGCGATTCACGGCCGCGAACCTTGGCGCGCAGTTTGTCGACCCGCCACCGTTCGATCTGAAGGCGATTTACGAGACGTCCAACTTCAGGACACCACTGATCTTTGTCTTGTCCCCCGGAGTGGATCCGATGAACTCGTTGATTGCGCTCGCCGATTCGCTGCACAAGAAAGTGGAGAACTGCGCTTTGGGCCAGGGCCAAGCGAGCATCGCCGAGGCAATCCTCCAGCGAGGACTGGACGCTGGCAACTGGGTGTTTCTTGCCAACTGCCATCTCATGCTCAGTTGGGCGCCGACTTTGGAGAAGCTCATTGACAACTTCTGCTCGCCCACGGCGCAGGTGAACCCACAGTTCCGCTTATGGCTGACGAGTGACCCGAACCCGAACTTCCCCATTGCAATCCTGCAGCGAGGCATCAAGATGACGACTGAGCCACCGCGAGGCTTAAAGGCAAACCTGCTGCGACTGTACAACACGATCTCGTCCGACCGGTTCGCGCGCTGTCGACAGACGAAGAAGTACAAGCGGCTGCTCTTCTGTCTCTGCTGGTTCCACTCTCTGCTCCTCGAGCGCCGCAAGTTCAACAACCTCGGCTGGAACATCCCGTACGATTTCAACGAGTCAGACTTTGCCATCAGCGAGGACGTGCTCGCGATTTACCTGGACGAGTACGAAGAGACGCCCTGGGACGCGCTCAAGTACTTGATCGCGCAAGCCAACTACGGTGGCCGCGTGACCGACGACTGGGACCGGCGCCTCATGCTCGTGTACATCAACCAGTTCTTCGGCGAGGACATCCTGCAGGTCGAAAACGTGCCGCTCTCGGACTCGGAGTACTACTTTGTGCCTGACGACGGGGATCTGCACTCGTACGCCGAGTACATCCGACAGCTGCCGTTGGACGACCCGCCAACGGCCTTTGGGCAGCACCCGAACGCGCAGATCGCGTCCCAGATTGATGACGGGCGCGAGCTTGTGGCCACAATGCTCTCGTTGCAGGCCATGGGTGTCTCGGAGGGCGGAAAGGGCAGCGATGAGAAGGTGCTGACACTGCTACAAAGCCTGAAGGAGTCGGTCCCGGACGTGTTCGACCTACCCAACATCAAGGGTGCGCTCGCGAGCCGCTCGGACCCGGACGCGCTCAAGACCGTGCTCATGCAGGAGCTGGAGCGTTACAACAAGCTGCTCGCGTGCATCCGCGGCTCGGTGGTGGCGCTGGAGAAGGGCATCCAGGGCTCCGTGGTGATCACGCCCGAGCTCGAGGCGATCTACGTGGCACTGCTGATCGGCAGCGTGCCGAAAGCCTGGAGCTTCTGCTACCCGTCGCTCAAGCCGCTTGGGCCCTGGACACACGACCTGAAGCTGCGGTGCGAGCAGATGACCAAGTGGGCCAACCACGCACTGCCGAGCGTCTTCTGGCTCTCGGGCTTCACGTACCCCACGGGCTTCCTCACGGCGCTGCT
Source organism: Globisporangium polare (assembly GCA_023333845.1). NCBI lineage: Eukaryota > Oomycota > Peronosporomycetes > Pythiales > Pythiaceae > Globisporangium > Globisporangium polare. The sequence continues at coordinate 5,555 of JAASFQ010000292.1, read as the reverse complement.
ACAAACGGCGGCGCGCAAGAACGGCATCTCGATTGACTCGCTCAACTGGGAGTTCCTCGTGATCAACCAAAACGAGACAGCGCTCACGGCCGGTCCCAAGGATGGCGCGTACATCAAGGGGCTAATCCTCGAAGGCGCGCGCTGGGACTTTGACCACGACTGCCTCACGGAGCCGCTCCCCATGGAGCTCAACTCGGGCATGCCGATCCTGCACTTCAAGCCCGTCGAGTCCAAGAAGAAGGCGGCCAAGGGGCTCTACTCCTGTCCACTCTACATGTACCCGCTGCGCACGGGCACGCGCGAGCGCCCGTCGTTCATGATCGCCGTGGACCTCAAGTCGGGTGCCGGCAAGTCGCCCGACATCTGGACGAGACGGGGCACGGCGCTACTGCTCAGTCTGAGCACGTAAGCTGCCTTCCTCTAAGAAGAAACTGGTTCGCACCTGTGTATTATTAGTGCTGCGCTATACATGAAAGTCTGCACGCGATAGTAAAGCCATGTGTCAAAACTAATGAACCTCGATCACTACCAAGCAGCCTGACTGCTGGCACACTTGCCCCTCGTTAGCAGCTTCATATCGCTAGAGCGTGAGCCACGCGTGGTCGTCGTGTCCACTCTCATCTGGATGCAAAGTCGACGCGCGCAGCTTGCTTGTCACGTCCAGCACTTCCTTGCGCAGACGGCGATAGCGGCGGTCGGTCGGCCCAACGTGGCTCTCGACGATGTAGCAGGCCGTCCGCAGGTACTTCTCTGCACCCTTGAGGTTCCCCCTGTCCTCTAGCAAAGCCCCGAGCTCCCTGGCGGCCTCCGAGGCTTCCATGGAGCACTCGCCAAAGCCGTCGCTCGCTGCGCTGAAGATCTTGAGCAGCACCTGCTTCTGCTCGTCCTTGGGAGAATGTGTGGAGAGCGCGAGGCACTGGCGAAATGCCTCGATCACCTGCACGCAGCACTCGCGCTTGGTGGAGTCCGAGCCAGCGAACTCGTGCGCGAACGAGTGGAAGAAGTCGCCCACCTGCTCGTAGAGCTCCCGGGCTTTCCTCAGATCCCTCACTTGCTGGTGTTGCTGGTAGAGCTTGGCGATCTCCAATCTGAGGAAACTGGACGTGGGCACTGGCCCATTGCACGCGTTCTCGTAGATCTCGATGGCCTTGGTGAAGTATCGAATGCTCTCGTTCGGCTCGCTCTTGAGCAGGTAGATCTGCGCGAGCGTGACGTGCACCACGGCCGTGCTGATGTGCTCTCGCCCACAGTGGCTCTCCTGCAGCGACCAGGCCTTGGTGCAGAACTCGACCGCGTCCTCGATCATCGCGGCATCGGGGCGCACGAGCGAACTCGCCGAGTACTCCTGTAGGAGAGCGGCTCTCGAGCGGCTCTCGGCCTCTTTCTTGGGCAGCACGACCCCACTGCGCGCGCACTCGTCGTCGATGAGCTCCATCGCCTTGCCGCGTAAGGCGCGGCTCCCCTCGACGGACTGCAGCCACTTGTCTGCGGCTTCAAAGGCACTGTGCTGAGCAATTGTGCCCATCTGCTTGAAGCGCACGGCCATGGCTTCCGCGATGACCAGGTAGAACTGCACGAGACTCTCACTCTCAGAGCCAAAGAGCAGCTCCTGCTGCGCGATGGCCAGCTGCACCTGGCGCACGGCGTCCTCAAGCTGACCGCGTCGTAGGAACAGACGCCCCATGAAGAGCTTGATGCGCGGCCAGAGCTCTTGGACGGCGTTCTCAAAGAACTGGCGACTGCTGCCCAGCTCGAGCACCTCGGACCACGTGAGCGAGTGATGCTGGAATCGATCGAGCACCGCTCTGAGTGACACACAGAGCGCCTGCAGGTAGAAATCTGAGCTCCGAAGACCCTCAAGACGACTGAGAAACGTGTGGAAGGGCACAACGCCGTCCTGCGTAAGGTCGAGGGTCGTGAAGCTCGTCCGGAGCAGGTGCAGCGCGCTCTCGGACGCTTGGCGCTCCAGTCGCGCAGTGTACTCTCGGAACGACGTGCTCCTCCGCTCCATTGAGAGAATGAGCTGCTGCCAGTGCAGATGTGACTGCTCTGGGCTTGTTGTTGCTCGGAACACTTGAGTCAGCGTCTCTCTGTCGAACGGCAGCGCTTGATCGGGCGAGTCCTCATCGCCACTAAGCTGAAGCGCCTCGATGAGCGCATCAAGTGAGACCTGGCCTTTCTTGCCTTCATCCGCCTGCAGCTCGTAGAAATGCTCCAAAGCCTTCGCATAGAGGCTGCTGCTCCTTCCAGGTCTCTGACTGGATCCACCAACCGCCGCAGAGCTTTCCTTCCTGCTTCCATTCAGAGACCCAAGCTTAGCGCCTAGCTCCTTGAGCAGCTCGCTCGCAGTGCTCACGTGGATGTGACCCTGTTTCCACAAGTTGATGCGCGCATAGGTCTCGGCGAGCTCCAGCTCCGCTCGGACGTACTGCAGACTCGTGCGGCCGTGCACCATCTTGGAGAGCGCCAGGACGCGCATGCGGCAGCGCAGGAGCTGCTCGAACATGGAGCGACCGTCGTCGTCGTAGAACTGGTGGAAGAACGGGTCCGCGCACTCCTCGTCGAGCAACGAGCTGTCGTCGTCCGCGTCTTCCAGGTTTGTTACATCAGCTGCTCTCTGGTTACGCTGCAATGTCACGAATGGCTTGGCAAACGCCCCCATGCGCGCGTGGCCCGAGTTCTCGAGCACCTTGAGTTCGCGGTCGAGCTGCAGACACTCGCTGATGGCGTCGGCGAGACGCTCCTCCGGGGGTTTGTACTCCGTCTGCGGAGGCGAGTAGAGAGGCTTGCGTCGCGGCGAGTGCTTGAGCGGGTCGCCGCGCGCGCTGCCATTCGTTGCAGAGAGCGGCAGACGCAGCGCCGTCGTCGTGGTCATCTTGAGCTTGTTCAAGCTGGGGCGAAAGCAAGCAGTCAATGCTCGCTATTTGTGAAGCCATCTCACAAAGCTGCTTTGTTTGGAGTAGTTTTCAGCGAGTTTACAGAAAAGTTGCTTTTCACACCTGAAAGGAGCACTTTTTATTCGATTCGCTCGTAATGCTTCTTGTGCTCGTCCGCGTGAGTCTCGATACGACCGGCCCTCACGTCGACTCACTGTTGCGTGAACAGAGCTCCTGCTAGGCTCACGACGTGCTTGCCACCGACGTTCTTGCTGACCTCCACCAACATTGCTCGTGGTCCACGACCCCAGAGGAACACTCTTCCGATGCCGCTACCAGGGTCGACCACAAAGTCGAGTGTCCCCGAGAGCGTGTTGACGCGCAGCATCAGCTGATTCTCGGGCGTCTTTGAGACTGTGATTGAGCCACAGTACTCTGGAGAGTCCGGCGACACGTAGACGCCGACGAGTGCACCCACTTCGCTCGTGTCTAGACTCGGAAGCGCTGGATCTTTCCAGAAACTCGCTCCGCACGCTGGAAAGTCTGGTGGTACTTGCTGCTGAAGCGCTTGTTCAAGCAGAAGCTGGACATCCTTGCGCCACTTTGCGAACGACAAGTCGAGGATGTCCTTGGGGACGTCCAGGAAGATGCCCATGACATACGACCGCACGTGATCGATGAAGTAGCTCCCACTCGCTGGCAGCACCGAGTTGGTCATGACTTCTCGGATGTAGGCGTCCACAGTTGGTCTTGAAGGCGAGGCGAGTCGCTCTGGCGGGCCCACGAAAGGTGCATCTCACTGCGTAGATGAGTGTTCCACCTCCAGGGGATCCTGTGCCCATACGCCGCTGGGGTGGTGAAGACCGTCAGCTGGGCGAGCACCAGCGCCGCAGAGACGTGGAGGAGCAGCGAGCGCATTGGGACAGTATCTGAAATCGACCTCCGTATCTGAAATCGACATTCCCGAAATGACCTCCATATCTGTTCCTTTCCAGAACGTTCTAAGTCCGGGTTATGGGTTCGCTCGACCGGTAGAACCCACCACCCGGAACTAGCACGCGTCACAAGACAATGATCCCATTTTCAATCGATCATCAACCACACGAGCACGATGAGCGGCTTCGGCACCAGTGGCAGCGTCGGCTGGGATGCGCCGCTCCCCACCACGTCCACGTCATCCGCCTTCGACATCGACACGGCGTTCACGTCCGCGGACACGAGCGGCCTGATCGACAAGACACGCGAGGTGAAGGTGGACGCGAACGACTACTCGCGCTTCAAGGACATCGGCGCCGACCTGGACGCGGACGCCAAGAAGAGCTCCTCGGCGGCCGCCGCCGTGGCGCCGCTGAGCGCGAACGAGACGTGCCGCAACTGCCACAAGGCCGGAGCGAAGCTCAAGTGCTCGGTGTGCAAGAAGGCCGTGTACTGCGCGCGCACGTGCCAGGCGAGCGACTGGACGTTTCACAAGCGCATCTGCAAGAAGCCCGAGGCGCCCAAGACCGACGCACCGCGCCGCCCGCCGCCAGCTAAGTCCACGACTAGTAGCACTAGCACTAGCAGCAGCGCGCCACCGTCGTCTAAGCCAGCTGCGAAGAGCTCCTCGTCGACGACCAAGAGCTCTGCGAGCACCGAGGTGGTGCTGGACGAGCCGGACCTGCCGTCGGACGTGCGCGGGTACAAGAACGGCCTGCCGTACTTCCATCGCGAGCTGAGCCACGATGAGAAGCAGCTGATAGGAGACATCGCGCCGCAGAAAATCGAGGTCACTCCCACGGCGGCGGCCGCCGCGTCTACGGTGCAGCACGAAGGCTCGGCGTGGAACCACGCGGGCACCTTTGAGGAGCGCATGTTCACCAAGTGGGCAGAGGTGCGTTCATTTATTTGCCTCCTGACTAATCCTACCAGTATGACTCGCCAACTCATGCCTGGCGAACTTGCATTGACTCTTGTCTATGATGCGTTTGATAGCAAAAATGGAGCGAGCTCTTCACGGGCGCCGTGCTCGCCGAGGGCAAGTACAAGGCAACGTTCAGCGCGCCGGAGAAGATCACGGGCGACGCGAGCATCTGCGTCGTGCGCGGCAAGAAGCGCTTCCTGTACGACTTCAACTTCACGCTCCCCTTCGAAGTGGCAATCGACGGTGGCAACAGCTACAAGGGGAACTACACGCTGCACGAGATCTCGAACGACGAGGAGTACGAGATCGCCGGCCGCCTCACGAAGAAGCCCGCGGTCGCGGCGGACGCCGAGGCGCTCCAGAAGTTCATCGGCACGGCCAGCAGCGGGCTTCAGAAGGAAGTGCTGCGCCTCATCGCCCAGTTCGCGCAGGAGTACCAGAGCCAGTAGACGGGCGTCCAGGTCTCTTGTATTGTGTGGGCGAGAGCCGTTACTGTACAGACACATGATGCACATCAAAGCCATCAAATGAACCATTCACAACCAGCCATGTTAGCCTACCATTACTGTCGGTTCACTTGTGTATTAACGCCATATCAACAGACAAGTTCTGAGCGACTGCTTTACTTGAAGAGCGCGGAGTGGAGCACCTGCGGCGAGAGCGACGGGCTGATCGCGCACTCGGACACGAGGCTCTGGCGCGCGGCGACCATGCCCAAGTGGCAGCTCTGGAAGATGTCGCGGCCGCTCGCGAGCCCGAAGACCGTGCCGCCCACCAAG
>JAASFQ010000291.1:0-29875 GCA_023333845.1 Globisporangium polare | reverse complement strand
TGGACAAGATCCGCAAGGAGCGCTACGGCGAAGGCCCGTACAGTCACGATCCGACGCGCCACCCGGCTTTGAAGGTGAACTCGAGCATGCCGTTCAACGCTGAGCCGCCGCCGGAGTTGCTGATGCAGTCGTTCATCACGCCGAACGACCTGTTTTTCGTGCGCAACCACTTGCCAGTGCCCGAGGTGAACATCGACGAGTACAAGCTCAAGATCACGGGGATCGGCATCGGCAAAGACAAGGAAGTGGCGTTCACGCTGGACGAGCTCCAGGCCAAGTTCAAGCACCACACGGTGGCCACGACGATCCAGTGCGCAGGCAACCGACGCGCCGAGATGTCGGGCGTCAAGCAGGTGAACGGGCTGAGCTGGGACACGACAGCGCTGTCGACGGCCAACTGGACGGGCGTGCTGCTCTCGGACGTGCTCGCGAGCCTGGGCGTGAGCGAGGAGGACTGCCGGCCGCTGCACGACTGCGACGTGGCCGAGAACATCGGCACGTGCGACGACTGCAACTGCGTGATCCAGCACGTGCAGTTCGAGGGGCTCGACATGGACACGGAGGGCAAGAGCTACGGCGCGTCGATTCCGTTCTCCACGGCCGTGGACCCGCGCAAGGACGTGCTGCTGGCCTTCGAGATGAACGGCGAGCCCATCCCGCGCGACCACGGGTACCCGCTGCGCGTGATCGTGCCGGGCACGGTGGGCGCGCGCAACGTCAAGTTCGTGCACCGCATCGTGCTCTCGAACGTCGAGAGCCCGAGCTTTTGGCAGCAGCGCGACTACCGCGGCTTCCCGCCCAACGTCGACTATTCCCGTGAGGACTACTGGAAGTTCGCTGGTGAGTCGATCCAGGAGCTACCGGTCCAGTCCGCGATCACTGAGCCCCGCAATGGCTTTGTCCACGTGGTGGACGACGCGAGCGACTCGTCCGTCGTGACTGTGAAAGGGTACGCGTGGAGCGGCGGCGGCCGCAACATCATCCGCGTGGACGTGTCTGCGGACGGTGGGAAGACGTGGAACCCGGCAGTGCTGAACGAGTCCGGGCGGCGCCAGAAGTACAACCGCGCGTGGGCGTGGACCCCGTGGGAGTTGGACGTGGAGGTACCCCCGGGGACGAAGAACCTGGACATCACGTGCAAGGCCGTGGACTCGTCCTACAACGTGCAGCCGGACACGATCGCGCCCATCTGGAACATGCGCGGCGTGCTCAACAACGCGTGGCACCGCGTGGGCGTCGAGGTCGTGGTCGAGGCACCAGAGGAGGATGAGAACGATGAGGAAGAGGACAAGTGATGCTGTCGAATCCCGTAGATGGATACACTTTATAAACCTGCATGAACAAAGCCAAATGTGTGTGTGTGATGAAGGGCTATTTATAGCACGGGAGGGTGCCATGCTTGTCAACCTTCATGGCCATTTTCCATAATCGCTGGATAACGATGGACGACATCTTTGACGACTCGCTCGTGCCAGACGAGAACGGCGTGCTGGACCTGCAGGACAAGCACTGGGTGACGCTGGACGAGGTTGTCTGGACGCACGTGCACTCGCTGCTCGTGCTCAACGTGTCGCGCAACCAGCTCGTACACGTGCCGCCAGACGTGGGCAACCTGCTGCTGCTGCGCGAGCTGCTGCTAAGCAACAACCGCATCGCCGACGTGCCCAAACAGATCGGCAACTGCATCCAGCTGCGCAAGCTCGATCTGCACCGCAACCGCCTCACGGAGCTCCCCAGCGAACTGCAGTACTGCGAGCGCCTCGAGGAGCTCGACGTCTCGTACAATGAGCTCACGGCCCTCCCCGCAGAGCTCGGACGCCTGCAGTCACTGCGCATGCTCAACGCGCGCTACAACAAGCTCACGTCGCTGCCACACACGCTCTGCGACTGTCCGAAGCTCGAGGAGCTCGGCTGCGAGGGCAATGCCGGGCTGCAGGACATCCCCGAGTCGCTGCGCGACAACACGAAGCTCGTGCTCTGGATCTGTAGCACCGTCAAGCAGCACCGCGCGCAGGTGCAAGAGCTCGTGGACATCAACGCGGAGCTCGAGCGCATGGCGCGGCTGGGCGACGAGGAGCGCCTGCATCTGCGCGAGGAGATCGCGCGGCTGCAGCGCGAGAAGGCCGCGCTTGAGGCCGAGCGACCGCACCACTACCTCTTCGTCAAGAAGCACGTGCTGCACGCGGCGTCCCAAGTGTGTGCGGTTATGTGAAGCTGGCAGTGGTAATCGACATGGCTACATTTCGCTGCATCGAGTGTTGTGTTTATACCATGCGTGCATTTCTAACAGCTGCCAATGTGGGTCATTTTGGAGCGTTGGGGTTCTCGAATCTGAAGAGTGAACAAAGTTACAAGATTCGAAGCGTACTTTATCGAGCCAAATCACCTTCCCATCCCCGCAAAAATGGGCGGGAAACGCGCGGGATTCAAACGCACATTTGACTACCGAGCACTCGCTTGGTTTTTGAATTCGGGCTCCCCGGTAGCCCTCTCTCCCCACACGCACTCCAGCCCCGCGCGCAAAACCACCCTCCTCGTTCGTTTTCAAAGCAAAGCAAAGCGGAATCGCGCGGCGGCAGACGAGCGCACGTACACGAAGGGCAACCGAGCGAGCTGTGAAGGATGGAGCTGCAGCAGGACGCGCTGGACGAGGCCTTCCGCCGCCACAAGAACTACTTCCAGCACTTCCTGGAGAACGAGGTACCGTAGCTGTGTTGGCGTCACGCTTGTGCTGGTGGCTTGCACTGACAAGAGCCCTTCGTTAAACGCAGGATGGCTTCGGCAACTACTCGGAGAAGCTGCGCGCGATGATGAGCCAGAAGAACTCGCGTCTGGCGGTAGACCTGAACGATCTGCGCGAGTACGACAGCTCGTTCACAGACCCGGCCACGAGCGGACAGGACAACATCGCCGACAGGTACCGTCCCTTTCGTTCATCCATGGCCTTCGAATGGCGGGCGGTCATCCGTTTAGCGTACAAATATCGTTGCTGATGTCGTTATGCGTATGTGCTGTTGCTATGCGTGACGCCATCAACGATGGAAATGAAACAGAATCCTGCGCAGCCCGATGGAGTACGTGCCGCCGTTCGAGGCCGCCGTGAAGGACCTGGTGTTCAACTACGACAGCATGTACGGCAGCAAGGAGTCCGAGTCGAGCAAGGACATGATCTTCCACGTGGGCTTCGAAGGCGACTTCGGACACCACAACGTGAACCCGCGCGGGCTGCTGGCGTCCTACCTGTGCCAGATGGTGTGCGTGCAGGGCATCATCACCAAGTGCTCGGCCGTGCGTCCCAAGGTCGTGCGGTCTGTGCACTTTTGCAAAGAGACAAACGCGATCCTCTCGCGCGAGTACCGGGACAACACGTCGCTCTCGGGACTGCCAACCTCGAGCGTGTACCCGACCAAGGACGAGAACGGCAACTTTTTGGAGACCGAGTTCGGCCTCTCGCAGTACAAGGACTACCAGATGCTGAGCATGCAGGAGACCCCCGAGACCGCTCCACTCGGCCAGTTGCCGCGTTCGTGCGACGTGATCGTGGAGAACGACCTCGTGGACAAGTGCAAGCCGGGCGATCGCGTCCGCATCATCGGCATCTACCGTCCGCTCGGCGGCAAGTCTGCTGCTGAGGCCACTGCGGTCTTCCGCACGGTCTTGATCGCCAACAACGTGCAGCTGCTGGGCAAAGAGGTATGTCTCTCGTAGCCCAGTGTGATTGCTGTCAGTGGCTAGTGTTACTGACCTCCTATCTATTGAAACTCAACAGGTCAACGGCATCGTGATGTCCACGGAAGACCTGCTGAACGTGCGCGAGTTTGCCAAGCGCGAAGACGCGTTTGACATCCTCTCGCGCTCCATCGCGCCGTCCATCTACGGCCACGCGGAGATCAAGAAGGCGCTGCTGCTGCAGCTGCTCGGCGGTGTCGAGAAGAACCTTGAAAACGGCACACATCTCCGTGGTGACGTCAATGTGAGTCAGGTTGTGCTGCTGACCATTTCAACACAGACTAGAAAAACTAATCTCCTCTCTCTCTGACTCCAGATTCTCATGGTCGGTGACCCTTCGACAGCAAAGTCGCAGCTGCTGCGCTTCGTGCGCACGATCGCGCCACTGGCAGTCAACACCACGGGTCGAGGCTCGTCCGGTGTCGGTCTCACGGCCGCCGTGACCATGGACCCAGAGACCAAGGAGCGAAGACTGGAGGCTGGCGCCATGGTGCTCGCCGACCGCGGCATCGTCTGCATTGATGAGTTCGACAAGATGAGCGAAGCCGATCGCGTGGCTATCCACGAAGTCATGGAGCAGCAGACGGTGACCATCGCCAAGGCTGGGATCCACGCCACCCTGAATGCGCGCTGCAGTGTGCTGGCTGCGGCAAACCCGGTGTACGGCCAGTACAACAAGAACAAGAAGCCGCAGGAGAACATTGGTCTTCCCGACTCGCTGCTCTCGCGTTTCGATCTGCTCTTCGTGGTGCTCGACAAGCTCGACCGAGGCGCCGACCGAAACATCTCGGACCACGTGCTGCGCATGCACCGATACACGCGTGCGGGCCAAGAGGGCATCCCGCTGTCGTTCGAAGTGAGTTCCACGGACCACATGGCGCTGCTGAAGGACACGGGCGACAACTCGGACGCGGCGGACTCGATCTTCCAGAAATACGACCCGCTTCTCCACGGCGGCTTCCAGTCGTCCTCGTACGCGGGCAGCGGCAACGGGATCCTGACGTTGGACTTCCTGAAGAAGTACATTTATTACGCCAAGACTCGTTTTCAGCCAGTGTTGACGGATAGCGCGATCGATCTCATCGCGGAGGGTTACGCGGAGCTGCGCTCCCAGCAGAACGCGCGAACACTACCCGTCACGGCGCGTAGTCTGGAAACCCTGATTCGTCTGGCGTCGGCGCACGCGAAGGCGCGTCTGAGCAAGTCGATCGAGAAGGAGGACGCCGAGAAGGCGATGGCGCTGATGAGCTTCGCGCTGTACCACGAGGCGTCCGAGCCGAGCGTGAGCGACGAGAGCGCCCCAGCAGCAGCAGCAGCAGCAGCGCACATGGTCGAGGAGCCGAGCCTCTCGGTGCTGAAGACAGTCGACCCTCTCGACGACGACCTCGACGCGCCGATGACGCCTGTCAAGGACGACAAGATGAAGCCCGAGTCCAGGAAACGCGACCGCGGAGAGTGGAGGTTCGTTTGTTGTGCTTTGAGTGCCGATGACATGTGTGACGTGTGGTGTACTAACTTGTGTAATTTGCCTTTTACAGTGTGGATGAGCTCGCGGACGAGGTCTGCGGCGTGCTGACCGACATGACGCGCGGCGGGGAGGGACAGAACGTTATTGGCGACGACGACCAGGGGTTCCCATTCACGGACGTGCTCGCGCGCGTAAATAGGACACGCGCCCGCAACGACCTGGTGGCGCGCGCAGAGTTAGAGAAGGTGCTCATCTCCTTAGAAGAGCAGAACAAGCTGATGTACATCCGCGACGGCGACGATCCGGTGGTGATGCTCATTTAATTTCCAACAACACCAGAAAACACACACACACACACACACACACACATCAGAAACAGCCCAAGGCGCAAGACGAAGAAGGGAAGGGAAACGAGTAAGACAGCACTGTGAAATTGATTTATATGGTATATTTGGGTCACTCCACGCAGCACCAGTGTCGGTCTTTTACTTCCATTTTGCATGCATTATCAGTCTTGCTGCGTTGGCTTCTGCGGCACATCTGGTTGAGGCGGATCATCAGTAGGCTCGCTCTCTGCTCCAGCGCCCTTGTTCTCGTAGTGGATGAGCGTGACGTCCATGTACGCGTCCATGTCGCTGAACGCCTGGAAGTGCCGCCACGGGTTGTTGCTGCTGCTGCTGCTGCTGTTGGCGTCTCGTAAAACGTCCTTCTTGTTTCCAGCGTTTGAGCTCTTCGTGTCGTCGTCTTCATCGCTTAGTGAAGACGACGACGGCGGCGGTTGCGCACGGACAGCGAAGCAGCGAAGGCTGTGGGTCTCAAGCAGAGCGCGCCGTGACGGAGGCGCGTGCGCACCTTGAGCTCGTTGTGCGCGCAGCAACTTCGCGGCGAAGTGTCTGCCTCGCGAGGACACCGACACCGCTTGCTGGAGTACTTTCATTCTGTATCGAATGCGGCACGAATGTCAGAAAGCTCAATCGAGAGCGCACGCTTCCACGTCCCGTCGTCGTCGCTCCAGCTCGTCGTGATTTTTGTTTTGGTGGCAGCTTCTCGTTTAAGTACGCACGGGTCTGGCTCGGATGCGACGTCGGCGGCGTCACACCCATGAAAAGAAAGAGAATGAGATCAGAGCACTTGGCGCTCATTCATCAATTCGCCCGCCCGCCTTCGTCCCTCCTAGCCTGAACGATGCTGCTCCGCCGCACCCCAGCACTCCGCTCCACCGCCCAACGTAGCTCCTCACACGCGCGCGGGCCTGTTGTCTCTAACGCAACAGCAGCACGAGCGCCGACGGGACGCCGCATCTTCTGCTCGGCCACGAAGGAGAAGGTGTCCAAGAGCACCGAGATCCCGCTTCAGGTGGGCGTGGCAGCAGGTGGCATCGCCGGCGTCATCTCGGCGCTCACGGGCGTCGGCGGTGGCATCATTCTCATCCCGGTACGTGTATCGATTTGGCTTTGTCTTGTGTGAGGAATGGGACATGGCGATCACTTGCTAACAAGCAATGGCTGCATGTTCATCGAAACGTGCACACACAGACGCTGGCCCGGTTCACGACGCTCCCACAGCAGGCGATCAACGGTACGTCCATCGGCGCTGTGACGCTCGCGGCGTCGGTGGGCGCGTGGAACCACCTGGAGGCGGGCGCGTGCAACTACCCGCTGGCGCTCATGACGACGATCCCAGCGATCATCTGCACGCGCTACGGCGTGGCCACGGCGCAGCGGCTGAGCAGCAAGCGCCTGTCGCTCGTGGTTGGCGCCGCGATGCTCGCGTGCTCGCCGCTCATCTTCCTCAAGAAGAGCCCGTACTTCCCCAAGTGGAGCGACGGCGCCGACCCGCTCGACCTGCAGTTCTACGGCCAGGCACTAAAAGACGACGGGGGCGAGCTGAGCGTCCCGTACATGGAGCGCGTCGAGCGCAACTGGGCGGGCTTCGCGGCCGTGAACGCCAAGTACCTGCTCGCCGGCGCCGGCGCGGGCTTCATCTCGGGCTTGTGCGGCCTGGGCGGCGGCATCCTCATCACGGCGTACCTCACGGCCGCGAGCGACATGTCCCAGGAGACGATCATCGGCACGTCGCTGCTCTCGATTGTGCCCACGGCGGCCGCTTCGACCTACCACAACGTGAAGGCCAAGGCGATCCACATCCCTACGGCCATGCGCGTGGGCGGCGCGCTCGCAGTCGGCGTCTACGGGACGTCCAAGTACGTGACTCACGACGTGCCTGAGGACGTGCTGCGCGGCATCCTGGGCACGACGCTCGGCGCTGCGGCGCTCGTGATGATGCGCCGCGCGCTGTAGATTTAGTGGGCAATGCCTGCCTGCTTCGAATCATTTTTGCTGCTTGTTGATAGAGAACTGTCTAACGAATGACCCATTAACTCACGCATACACATACAAAACTGGTATTGAGACGCATTGCCGACTTACTTGTTGCTCTTCTTCTCGTACACGGGCTCCATGCTGACCGGGTCGACGCCGAAGAGCTCGACGTAGTCGACCGTGGGTACCCAGCCGGTCGTCATCTGCACGTACACGCGGCGCAGGATCACGTCCTTCTTGCCACCGATGACCGTGCGCGCCTGCACGCGGCCCTGCGCGTCGAGCGACAGCACGCACTCGCGGTCCTTGAGCGAGGAGAGCACCACGAGGTACTGCTCCGCGAGCGTCGCGTGCGGCGAGCAGGAGGCGCCGTACGCAGTGTTGCGCTCGATCATGTTGAGGTCCTCGCGCGGCGCGCCGTCCTTCTCGTACATGATCCAGTACACGTCCAGCGGCTTGGTCGGCTCCAGCTTCTTGTTCGGCTTCACCTGGCCCGCGTACACGACCGTATTTGAGTTCTATAGCAATACACACACACACATGCCATGAGTTAGTAACAGTGTGACAACGATAATGAAGTACAAGTCGAGGAATAGGGACGTACCGTGCTGCGCTGGATGATGAACGCGACGTTCGGCTCGACCTTGGCGACCTTGACCAGCTGCTCGTCCACCGGCAGCGTCTTCTTTGGCGCTGCTACTACGGCTGCAGCATCGCCGCTCTTGGGCTTCTTCTTCTTCTTCTCCGACGCCTTCTTCTCCAGCGGCGCCGCTCCTGCTGCCGTAGCGCCATTACCATTGCTCTGCGCGGCCTTCTTCTTCTTAGCACCCTTGCCTTTCTGCAGCAGCTTCTGCTTGTCCCGGATGAGCGCGTCGACGTCCTGCAGCTCCTGCTGGATCCTGCTCTTCTTGGCCTCGAGCTCGCGGATCTCGCCCTGCAGCAGCTGCTGGAAGTCCTGCTGCTCGCGGCGCAGCGCGGCCTCGAGCGCCTGGATCTTCGTCTCGCGCTCGTCCAGCTCCGTCTGCAGCGCGCTCACCACGATCTGGGCCTGCTCGGTCGTCTCGTTCCCCCACAGCCAGCTCATCTTGTCGCTCGCTCGTGCGCTTGGTGTGCCTGCGGATGATATTGGCGGAATGATTGATACGTGGCCGGATGTGTTGTTCGGTGTTGCGGCCGAAAAAGTGGAAAGCCAGCGACGGTCGATTTTGATTTTGACACCCATTTTCGGGTTTCACCGATGGATGGTTACTTAAGGTGGGCTGTCGACATCAAAAGCGGGAGAGAGCCGGACGGTTTTGTCGAGTGTCAACTTTGGGTGCTGGTGTCAAGCGAAAAGGAGTTCTGCCGCAGAAACACTCCATGAAATCCCGCAGAGCACTGAACACTGAATGCTATCTTGGCGTCGTGGCAATTTTCATTCACATGATGAAGAGTTGTTTGGTTTTGCACAACACCGGCAGTGGCCTTTCGAGGTGTTGTTGATTGCCGTTCGAGGCGGAGCTCTTGAACGCCACGTCCGTGAAAGCAGACTTGATTCTCTGTTAAAACGAGCGCACTATTGTGCAGCCCACACTCGTTCTCGACAACGGAATTTTACCTCCCGCTTGGCTCAGGGTTTGTGTCAAGCTCGCTCGAATGAGAGTTTTTGATACCCTCGCTTGGCTTTAGGGAATATATGTTGTGTCCGCTTCGGGTCTAGGGTGGAGTGTATAGCGGACTTTCACGCTCGTGCATTCTTTGGGGTTGCAACAGGCTTTCGCGAAAGGTTCGCTTTGCTTGTGAATGTCGACTCCTTAATAATGAGTCTCATAAATGAATCCGGTCCAGTTTGCGGAAGTGGCAAGGAAATTCAACCAGCCTCGAGGATCTCCTTGCCTCGTTGAGTGTGTCTTTTATGTCCATTTAGACATTAGAAACGCCTTGTTTGGCTGCCACTTTTCACTGTCCACGAAACCTTACTGTACTTGGGCGAAAACCGTGCGAGACTGAGACTTTATGGTTCATACATATCAGAGAGAAGCGCCAGGCATACGACTACAGCTCTCTGTCTCTCTCTCACAAAATCCACTCACTTGAACTTGCGGCGGCTCTCGAACTTGCGGAAGCGCGACATCGCGATGTCGTCACTCGACTGGTCTTTCCGCACTGCAGCAATAAAGCAGCAAACCAAAAGCTCACAAGTTAGCTCATCCTGCCCATAACAACTCGTTTGCTACGTCGACACAACACGCACCATTGCGGAAGCCTCGCTCGCGCTTTTCATCTGATACAACCACAGGCAGAACACCACCAACAAGTTCGTGTCAGCAGCATTCCTGACAATAAACCCTCACAACAAGAGCCAGCGTTCCCATACCTTTGTTGAGACTCTTGAGCTCCGCCACGTAGTCACTCCTGTGGCGGTTGAAGTCCGTGCTGAAGTTCGCCGGCAGCGCCGAGCTGATGGCGGCACGACCCGACTTGACGCGCTCACGCTCGAGGGCCGTGCGCGTCGCCACGACGGTCTTCTCCTTGTACGTGTCCGGCAGCTCCACCTCGGCGATGCCCGTGCTCCAGATGAGCACGCCACCGTTGCCGTTCTCGTCGCCTGCGCCCTTGGATGCGGTCGGCACCTGCGGGTTCAGGTGCTCGGGCAGCGCGTAGAGCGCGTCTTCTTCGGCGGTGAGCGCCGCGAGCGGGTCCAGCTGTTGCTGCTGGCTGTCGGCGCCATCGCTGGATTTGCTCTTGCCTAGCTTCTCTTCGATGTACTTGTTCCTGCAATAGACATACACTCACAAGCGAGAGCTAGTTAGTTTCAACACGCGTGAAGCTGGCAATGCAACAACACCGCAACACATTACGTACAGGAGCTCCTCGTGCTGGTCCTTCTGCGTGGTCGTACTCTGGCCCGTGAACTGTCCATCGAGCAGGTTGAGCAGCTTCTGGCCGGCCGAGCCGTCCTTCTTCGGGTCGTGCAGCCCGTACTGCGTCTGTACCTGCGAGGAAGCTGTTGCTGAAGAGCCACCCACCGAACGCTTTGCGCTCGATCCACTGCCGCCACTCTGTAGCTCCTGGCGCAGAAGCTGTGCGCGCAGCCGCTGGTCCTCGAGCACCTCCTCGATGGACTGCAGCACCTGCTCCTCGCCCTCGTCACCTTCGTCTTCTGAGCTGCGGCGCGCGCGCTTGCGGCCGGCGCTCTTGCCGCTCTTCTTGCGCTTGAAGCTCACGACGTCCACCATCGCTTCTGCCTGTTCTGTCGTTTCATGTTGATCTCATTTTGACGGTGCATCGTACTGTCCAGCACTCGTATACTAGACCACCAAGCCTTTATAAAGAGGATTCTTGTAATAAGGCGGTATTTCGATGCGGCGAGCTTTGCTTGCTTTGAAGTCCAGCAGCACGACTGGTCACTTGACTTGCAACGTGTATGGAGACGACAGGACTTCAATTACTGGACCTTCTTGTCCTTTCAGCATTCTTTTTCCCCCCCCAGAAAGCAGATTGTCTCTATTTTCTATATATTATCTCTGAAAAGTATTTGAAAATAGAGACAAACCCTCTATTCGAAGCAGAAAACCTTTGGTCGGGAAGGACTGTCGCTTCGGGAGGCAAGCAAGCAAGCAAGCAAACAAACAAGCGACAGTCAGTGAGTCTCCGAGTCGCACGCTCCGAGTCGCACGCTCCGAGTCAGAACGCATTTGCAGTTCCGCACTCTGAAGCTAAACCAGCCCTTTGAGCAGCAGCCCATTGTCCAGACCCACAGTCAGTCGAATTTACGATGCGAGTGTATAATAACACGAGCTCTTTCGTCTGTTGGCTTCCTGGCTGGCTGCTTCGAGCGAGGGCCAAGGGGGAAAGCGGACAACGCACAAGCGGGTGGTGGTCCACCACCCGCTTGTCAGAGAGCAGAAGGCGCGAGTGAGTAACGGAAAATGGCTCGCACAGTCGCACGCCAGCCAAGCTATCTTCAGGGTTGCGAGTGGTATACACTCGCAGTATACGTCAAATTAGTCGCATGGGAAAAAGCACAAACAAATCAGCGAGTCAACGAAATGCGAGGCTTGACTTTCAACGAATGCGAGTTCTTCCGCCCCTTTCAAAAGGAAAACAAACAAGCTGGTTTTGCTGAAGCCTTCTGGTGTATTTTTTTCCCATATGCGGCGTCCACTTGTATTCCAACAAGAAGAAATGAGAATGCGGGCGCCTAGTATATCCATATCGGCTACCCTACGAGACATGCTCTCTGTTTTTTGCTTTCTGCGTGGACAAGGGTGGAAAATCCCCTCAAGCTGCGAGACGAGAATCCACTGTTTGCGTCCCTCAGTCAGTACGTCACACGGGCTCTCTCTGTGTGTGTGTGTGTGTGTGTGACCATCAACAAGACCATCAACACGGAGAACAACAGCGTATAGCAGAAAGATTTGTGCGTGTATACTTTTTCAAGGAAAGCCTCCTCTGCCACCCAATTGCGAGCTTTTGACTCGTGTTTTCGTCCGCAGACGAAGAAGGAGCAACCCGAAAATCGACCAGCTATACGCCGTTATCCGGGTGAGTAGGCTTCCGACGCGTCTCTCCCACTATTTATCCGGACGTTTCAGCGCTGCGAGGGTAGGGGAAGTCAGCATGTGCCATGCGCTCCTGCATCACGACAGCGAGCTGTTGCTGTGTTCCGTCGCCTCTATGGCCGCCATTATGCGCAATCCCACGACGCGAGCAAGCGCACCCCGTACATTTGTCTGCAGCCTTCCCTCCGTGCAACAGGTACAGTAGAGGCAGCGCCTGTGAGTGCCCACCCTCAAAGCAGACAGAGCGCAAGCGTCATGCCCGCGTGGTTCCACCGCCAGCAACAGCAGCAGCACAAGCAGGAAGCCGACTCGCCGTATTCCCCACAGCCCCTCGAGGCGTACCTCTTCAGCGACGACCGCCACGCGTCTCGCCCCATGCCCATGATGGAGGACACGGCCGCCGTGGGCGTCGGCATGGCCGCCGCGTCCCACGACGACGGCGGCGCAAACTACGGCATGCGCCCGAGCATCCTCGAGTTCCGCTCCACACGCTTCTCGCGCGTCAACCCGCAGCGCGCGCAGATGCTCGCGGCCATGGCGAACGCCGTCAAGCCCCAGCAGCAGATCAGTGAGCATGACAGTGACGTTGAGTACGCGATGGGCGGACAGGAGAACATGCGCGACCACTACAACTACGGCCGCAGCACGTTCAAGAAGAGCAGCGTGGACGGCGGCCGCACGTCGTCCACGCGCACGACCGAGAAGACGAACGCGGACGAGGACGAGGAGACCGACGACGACCCGGACGACGACGGCACGGACACGTTCCGGTATCCAGACGACGACGAGATTGCCATCCACAACGACAATGACGATGAGGACGACGAGTACGAGCCGAGTGCGGACGAGTCGAGCGAGTTCTACTACGGCGACGACGACGACCTGCTCACGTGCGTCATGTCCATGCCGCACTCGGCCGAGGTGCCGCTGCTCGAAGGAGCGGGCGAGGACGAGGCCGACGACGACGTGGACGCGATCCTGTGCGACCCGACGCGGCTGCCGCGCACGATGGTCGTGGACGAGCACGGCTTCCAGATCTCGCGCGAGTCGCTGCTCGTGTCGGCCTCGCGCCTGGGGCGCAACGGCGGCGGATCCCCCAACACCCCCCTGAAAACCGGTCTGCTGTTCAAGCAGGGCTTTGGCTTGCTGAGCAGTGGAGGATGGAAGGTGCGCCACGTGGTGCTCACGAGCACCAAGATAACGTTCTTCCGCGAGGAGCAGGGCCGCAAGCGCGGCGAGATCGACCTGGCGCAGTGCTCGACCAAGTCGATCGAGATCATGCCGCGCGACTCGGTCTACGACGGCAAGCACGCGACGGTCTGGCGCTTCGCCGTGCGCGGCAAAGGCGGGAGACGCGTGCTGCTGGCCGCCTACTCGGAGGCCGAGATGAAGGACTGGCTGCGCGCGCTCCACGTGGCGCTCGCCGTGCAGGGCGGCGCCGGCATGGGCCGCTTCACGGACTTTGGCGTCGTGCCCAGCGGCACGTTCCTCGCCGACAAGAGCGACGGCCAGCTGCGGTCGTCCGCCAACTTTCGATAGACGAGAGTAGTAGTTTTCCATCTTCCTGATAGAACGAACAATCAACGTCCAAGCAACAAGCGCAAGATCAAGTCAAGCGAACAAGTGAACCAGTGGCGTACCAGCAAGAACCGAACAAGTCGACAAGTGGCGAAGAGAGGAAGAAGAAGTGGAACCCCTTGCGGCGCGGAGCGAACGCGTCGACGTGAGAAGGAGGAGTGGAGACTCGTTATAAGCTGATAGCAAGCAGTTGTGATGGTGGTCGAGTGAGTGCAAGTGGGACGACGAAGTCAGCCAGACACCGAGAGGAACAACAACGACAACGTGAGTGAGTATGAGCGGCCCAGGCAAGCGGCAGAAGTAATTTAATCAAGACTCTCTATGTATTCTGAATGTGTCGGCCTGCGCGTGGGACTGAAGGTCGGTTGGTTGGTGGCAACTGATCTTGTCGTCTAAAGCGTAGCTCTTGGGCATCGTGTGGTGAATAAATGCAGGAAATTGACTGGTGGTCTCACTTTCCCAAGTCTCCAGGGTCTCAGCTCAGCATGCTGTGCAGGAAGGCCGCGCAGAGAATGACGACCACAAGGTCCACTTGCTGGCTCAGCAGCACCTTCATGCGGGTCATGTTCCTGTCTGCAGGCGTCTTCATCATCAAAGACGTCGCTGGATCAGTCGCAGCCTTGGCGCTCGGGGATCTGAGAACGTGCGAAGTGACCGTCGCGACCCGCAGCTTCTCCATCGTGGCGCGCTTGAGCTGCATTTGGCGCAGGTTGGTCTTCAGATTCTGGAACGCGAGCTTCTTCCTGGACTCATTGCGACGCGACTGGAGCCCGTTCGCCTTGAGCGCGCTGAAGACGCGGTGCTTGAGGCTGAGCTGCTCGCGGGGCTTGGCTGAGGATGAAGTGTTGAGCTGGCGCATCGAGTGACGACCACTCACAGCCTCACGTTCGGGCTCAAACTCGAGATCGTCATCAAAGTCGCTCAGGTAGTCGGCGCGGCGCACGACTTCCGAGAACTCGGAGCCCTGGTCGGCCTGCAGGTCGTCGTCAAAGCCCACTTCGAGCTCAGTGGCCACGGAGGCCGACGATGGCGCGGTCGAGATGTAGTCGAACTCTGTCGAGCGCCATTTCAGGAGACCGGTCCTGCCTTTGCCACTGCCATTGCGGGAACTCAGCATGTGCATCATGGTCACAGCGCTGCTGCTGTTGTCATTCTGGTCGCGGATCCTGTGGTCGTGACTGCGGCGGCGGTGACGCGGAGTCTCAGAGCTTGTCTCCTCGGCGTAGTCGAAGTTCGGGTTCTCGTCCTCGAGCTCGTGGATCTCGTTCGCGCACGCCAACAGGAACTCCTTGCAATGGTGCAGACTCAGGCTCTTGGCGCGACCGCTGTCCTTCTTGAAAATCGGGGCGTCAGTCGCCAAGTCGGACGCCTCGAGTCTCTGGTACGAAGCTGAAGACAGGTGGTCACCAGCGTCGTACTCGTATACGAACGAGGGCGGCATGACGTCCTCATCGCCCTCGGACGTCGGGATGTCGGACGAGGCATCGAAGCGCAGGTCGTGGGTAGCGCTACTGGTGTTGCGTTGCTGAGGTTTGGACGGACTGGAGGACACCTCGTGCAGCCTCTGGAGCAACTGCAGGCACTCGTGACGCACCGACGGGTTCTCGAGTGGGAGTGTCGCCAGCGCCTGCAGGATGGGGATCGTGCCTTCGACCGTCCTCTGCTCCTGGTCCAGGAGACCCAGCATCACCTGGATGATCGACGCCCTGCTTGTTTGCACAGGATATCAACAAGAACCGCAAGACATTGCTGAAGAATGGTGCACATGAGGGGAACAAGTTTCAGCAGCGCAAGTCGTACGAACCTCATGGTCGCCATCTTCGCTCCACTTGTGCCTGGACTTGTTGTTGTTGTTGTAGTTGCTGGCTGTTGCTTGTTCTGTGGTGCTTTTGTGGTCTGCGAACGCGTTGAGGCCGCTGATGACGGACTTGCCGGGTTACTGCTGGTCCAGTTAGCCATCGCGGCGTGTTTGAGGTGCTTCTTGATGGGCGACTTGGCTCCCGACGGGAACTCTGTTGCTTCAGTCAGCAAGATCTTGCTCGGCTTCTTCGGTTGTTGCTGCTGCTTCATGACGCCATTCTTCACTGGAGATGCTGGAAGTCGCCGCCCTTGCGACTGCGATGGCAGCGGCGTGACCATCATCTTGCCGAGTTGGCCTCTGGGAGGCGAGGGCGGTTGCTGATCTCGTTCGCTTGCTGGAGGTCAAGTTGCAATCTGAGCGAGAGTGCTAGCAAGCCACAACAATTCAAGTTGCTGCTTGCGCTTGTGCTCAAAGAACAGGTCGCGCATGACCAGCCAGTCACCATGCAACTCAAACCCGCCTCATGCTGAATCATCACCATCCAGCGGATCTGGTCTGACAGAGGTCTCCAGGCCGCTTCGACAGTCCTCGGACCCTGACGCGCAGAGCCAAAAATACAATTTCCTCCTCACCTGTGCAACCTGAGCTTGCTTGCGTGGTTTGCATCAATCACAACTTGCGCATCACGCTCGAATGGGACTTGCGTAGAAGAAGCATGCGCGCAGTAGCTAGCGGCAACGACAACCAGCCACATGGCCATGACGACACTGTCGGTGATGACGAAGACGTCCTGGACGCGTATGCGCGCCGAGCCACGGGTGCTTCGACCCTCGATTTGCTCAAGCGACTTGCGTACCCGAGCGAGCGCGTCAAGCAAGTGCCCGAGCCCGTGCGCAACGAGATGCTCGTGCAGGCGAACGCCGGTCTCGATATCCAGCAGAGCCGCAAGGTAACGATGACAACTTGTGCTTGTTTTCTTGTTGTTGTTGCTAACTTGACTCGTTTGCTGGTTGCACTTGCTCCTGCAGACCTGCAAGCCCGTGTCCAACATGAACACGCTAGGCGAGCGCCTGGGAAGACCCAAGGAACGCTATGTGCCAGGCACGCCCGTGACGCGCAAGCTGCGCTACGGGCGCCTCGCGCGCACGGACGGCAAGGACGTCCTCAGCACTTCTCGATCGGCGCCGACGCTGCTGCCCCACCCTCGACGCGTTCTCCACGATCAGCTGCGACTTGAAGAGCAGCAACAAGCGAGAATTGTAGGAGACACTAACAAGGACGCACTCGACCTCGCGCTGCAGCTTCAGACGCCTCCGAAGTCCAAGCAACCAGCTCCGGTTCTCGACAGCGACGACGCGAAACTCCGGCAGCACCGCCAGCAACTCGAGGAAGAACTGCTCCACGTCACCAAGAAGCTCAACCGCAAGTACACGAAAGCGCTCTTCCCGCCTCGAAGTCCGTCGCCCAGCAAGATCCACGCGCTCGCTGCAAAGTGGAGTCAGGATCGGCAGTCTTCTTCACAGGGGGCGGTTCTCACCGAGGACGAGCGCTACGACATGTACATGGAGGGCCGGTACGCGACGCAAACACAGGTGGACTTCTACGCGCGCGACGCCGAGCCGCGCGACGCCACCACCAACAAGCACCGGCACAACGCCATGCACACAAAGTACGGCAACGCGCTCGTCATGAACAAGAACAGTTTGCGCGGCAAGTTCTGAGGGAACCAAAGTTAGACACTCATGATAAATGATGAAATATACAAAGCCATAGCTACCATGTAGTGCGGAATGAATCTGGTTGAATGCCGCTTGTGTCTTCCTTGCTACTGGTAGTACGAGCCCACGCGTGCACTGCCGAGCAGTTGCTTGACCCGCTCGTCTTCGACCGAGTGCTTGACGACCGACGGCGTGAACACGACGCGCTCCTCGAACCGCGGCGAGAGCATGCGCGCGATGTTCATGGCCTCGATGGACGACGGCTGCTGCGTGATGAGCGAGTTGATGCTCTCCTCCTGAAGCTGGCGCTCTTTGATTTTCCGGTCCCGCAGGCGCTTCGCCGCGAGTCCTGGGGCTTCGTGGCCCGCCATCTCGCTGCGCAGTTGCTTCTCTTGTTCTTGTTGCCACTGCAGGTGCCGCGTATGGAATTCCTTCTCGCGAGCCGAATGGATGCGGTCTTGGCAGCGACGTGTCTGCAGAGGGTGAATGTGTGGTTATAGCAGCAATAATGTCAGGATCAACGCGACAGCTTCACAAACAGGGCTTTGAGCTGCTGAACGTACGGCTTCGGCGAGCTCCTCAGCCGTGAAGCGCTTGACCTCAACACCACTCTATGGTGACAAACAGACAGACATCCTGCGAGTTAGGATGCAGAGCTAATGGTAACAAGCTGCAGCAGATTTTCAGACTCATGGACCTCGACTCCAGGCTCATTGGATTTCGTTGCTGACGCGCCTTTCACGCCGTGGTCGACGCGCTTCGTCTGGAAATCAAACGGATACCCGGTCTTCGTGGCAATCGCCAGAGATCGCTCTCGGAACAACTCGTCTCGCCTCCGCCTCGCGTCTCCATGGCGAGCACCTTGTCATAAAAGCAGCACGTCAATGATAAGTGGAGATGGCCTCGGAGACCATGCAGCATTGAAAAGGCAATTTTACTCACTCAGGTGTGCCATCGACTTGATAGCTCGAACGCGCCGCAGACTCGGATGCGAGCGATATCGAGACACCGTCGATTTTGCACTCGAAGCGGTTGCTCAGCCACGCGAGCCCGGATAGGTCTTCACGAGCTCTTCACGCACTCGCGGCTTGATCCGAGGCTAATTTTACCATCACTTGGGGCTGTTGTGAGGGATGGCTGAATGCTGCGTCATATCGAATGATCTGCTGACAGGCAGGGTTACTGCAATAAATAGCACCATCGCGATCTCTCTCACTTCTTCAAACGCTATGGATCTCGAGAAAGGCCGACGCCGACTTGAACCGAGCTCAGTGGCTCTGCCACCACGATGTGGCTTCTCTCCCTCCCTCTCTCGCAGCCGCATGCAGCTCAGCTGGTGGAGTCTCCCACCGTCGTCAAGTTGCTTCAGATCAGCAGCAAGTGCACACTTGCCAGCATAGCGTCGTATCAAGGAGCTCAAAGCTTCGTCTGAAGAGATCGCAAACGCCCAGCAGCAGCAGCAGCAGCAGCACGCACGCACGCACGCACGACACTATTAATAATACGCGTCCAGTGGCGCGCGTTCCTTCGTGCTTGATCGTTGGGTGCTGCAAAATTTTCGACGGATTATCTGATCCTTGATTGGTGTTGAGGCGCTTCACGCGGAGGGTCGCGTTCGCATTGGCGATCTCCACATCCACAGCACCATCAACTCGCAAAGACGCGCGCGGCAGGAACTTGATCGCCATGGCAGCGTCTCCGACGTGGAGCACCAACCAGAGCGTGAGTCTCTGGGACGAGCCAGCACAGCTCAAGCACGCGCAGAGGGGAAGAACGAGCGGCAGCAGTTGCGGCGACAGCAATGGCGACTCTGCGGGCGTCCGCACGAGTCACGACTGGGATTCGGGAAGTGAGAGCAACGACGATGACTGCGAAGCACAAGACCAGCGCAGTGTGCTCGCCCGAGTCGCGCAGCTGATCGCGAGAATGCTTGACGACCACGAGCGATTCGAACCCGACGACGACTCGAGCGACAACAATCCGGAAGAGCTCGACGAAGACGGCCGAGACGGGAAGCCATCGCCACAAACCAAAGACTTGGATCTCTCGCCGTTGTCTCGTGAGAAGTTCCTGGAAAGCAAACTCGCACAGGTGCTCATTGAGCTGTCGACTGAGCAAGAGAACCTCCAGTTCGCTGCAAGTGCTGGAAAAGAGCTCTTCGAGCAGCTCAGCGATGTGAAAGACGACAACCACAAGCTGCGCAGTCAGCTTCACGCCTGTCAACAGCAGCTGGAGCTCGCCGAGACGGAGAACGTGCGACTTCAAGAACAGCAAAGCGCGATGGAGCGCGAGCTGATGAAGATCCATGAATCCTGGACCGAGTCGCAGCTGAGTCGCAGCAGCAGCAATCGAGGTCGCGAGGACGATCCACCTTGGCTCAGAACCGATGCAGCAATCAAAGAAACCGATCCAGACACCTGCCAACTGTGTCCTCAGCGCAGTGCAGACCTCAAGTCCGTCCTGGAAGAGAACAACGAGCTCAAACGCCGCTGTCTTGAGCTTGAGAACCAGCAAAGCAAGCAGCGCGCGGGGCTTGGAGAGCTGCAGCAGAAGCACGAGATGCTGCAAGCGACGTTGAAGAAGGTTGAAGCGCACAGCAGCCAATCTCAGCGGGACGTCGAGTATATGAATGCCCAGCTGAAGCAGCTCAAGCTGGATCGTCAGGAGGCCGCCGCGTCGCGCGACAACTTCCGAGTGACTGCAAAGCGTCTTCAAAGTGAGAACGACGGCTTGGTCCAGAAGCTCGAAGACCGCGACGCACTTGTGACTTTTTTGCAAAGCGAGAAACGAGCAGCTGGGACGACCGTGCAGATACTTGAAAACCGAGCCTCGAGCTTGCAGTTTGAGAACGAAACACTGATGCTGGCGCTCGCTGAGTCCCACCAACGACAGCAGGATGCCGAGCGACTGCAACAACTTCGCGATCTCCAGATCGACGACCACAGCAGCGAGGGGACGATCAGTCTGCAGCAGCACGCTCAAGACCTGGAGAGCTTGCTTGACGAGGCACAGCGTGCACTGGCAGCTCTGAAGCTCGAGAACAAGATCCTTCGGCGCCAGCGACAGCAGCAATCAGGTGACGTCCAAACAGCGCACGTGACAGCGACATTTCGACGCACGAAGTCCTTGACGATGACTTGTGCCGACATCTTTGCAGCGGATGAAGCGATGCTGCAGGTGCGAGACGCAGATGTTGGCGACACCAACCACAATCACTCGCGACTGCCTCTTGGATTACAGCTGGAGCACCTTGAAGAGACGAGCGATCTTTTCGCACGTCGCCAAACTCGGCTCACACTATCTGAAGTTGCTGCCGTCTCGCCCATCCGAGCAACTGCAACTGTCAATCTTGATGCAGCACCAGCGCCGCTATCTCAAAGCGCAACTCCAACATTCTTACAGTCCATCGCCACACGCCGCCGCCACACGTACGCCGACAACAACGGAGACAAGCAGATCGTCCGAGAGCAGGAACGCATGCGCCGCTCGACC
The DNA here is from genome assembly GCA_023333845.1 of Globisporangium polare. Taxonomy (NCBI): domain Eukaryota; phylum Oomycota; class Peronosporomycetes; order Pythiales; family Pythiaceae; genus Globisporangium; species Globisporangium polare. The sequence continues at coordinate 9,224 of JAASFQ010000291.1, read as the reverse complement.
GTCACTGATTCTGCTGAAGTGGACCAGCAAGCGAGTGACGATCAAACGGCGGCAGTTAAGTCCCCACTCTATCTCGGTCTCTCCGTCATTGCCTGCGCCACTGCAGCCGCCAGCATCCTTTCGCGTAGGTAACGAGCCTCGTGCTTCCCACTGTACGGAATTGATTCAGATGCCTCGCTGTTGCTGTGTTGCTTGAAACGCCGGGAGATCGATGCCGGGTCTCTATTGCCGCTGCCTCTTGTTCGGATTTCCTGTCGTGCGTGCCGACTGAAGAGGAGCTTGCAGTCTGTCGATGATGTCAGGTTCTTTGTCGCCGCTGCCTCGAGAGCCATGAGAGTTGCCATTCTGGCGTCCACGTTGGCTCCGTTGACTCTGCTCTGTTTGTCCGCGTGTGTTTGGGTTTCCGTTTGCTCGGCGATTGTCCGAGTTGCCGCCGATAATTGTGCGTCTCCCTCGTGTGTTGGCTGTCGCAGACTCGTTTCGTCCTCCACGCCGGGCAGTACCCGGTTGAACTGGTCGCCCCCCGCGTCGCACTCTACTTCTGCTTGGCTCTTCAACGTCATCTGCTTCATCTTCATCCCTCACTTCCTCTTCCTCGTCGCTAGAATCTCTCGCTCTCCGTTTGCGCTTTTCGCGAGGCAGAATGCCTCGAGTGCCAACCTCGCTTCGCTTTGTTGCGATCATGTCACCAGCTATAAACTGTAAAATCAGTCTCTCGGCGCGAAACACGGCCGGCTGCTGGCCTTTGATGATGCAAACTCGCGTCTCGTCCTCGAGAGGTGGCATGAAGTACGCGTGGGCGCCGGACTTGTCGACGATCTCGCGGATCAAGCGACCGTGCTGCTCCAACAAAAAGTGGGCAATGCGACTTGTGACGATGATCTTGACCACGAGGTAGGTGCCTGATATTGGTTCTCCAGAGCTCTTGACTGCCGCGAGGTCTGCGCGAACCGTGGAGCACACGAGCGTATACGCTGCCTCGACTTGCTGCTTCGTGCCCTGGATGTGCACCGTTCGGTTCACACTGCCCAGTGGCAGGTGGTCGTGGTACGGAATCTGCAACCGTGCGCCGCTCTGTTCTGTGATTCTGCGGGCCACACTACCTTTGACTCCAATCAGCGCACCAGCTGACGTGTGCGGGATGGCGAAGTACTGGCCGCACTTGTCGTTGTACGTATGGGCGCGTCCGCCTGCTTTCTTCTCGATCCTCTGGCGCGCAAGCTCGATGTTCTCCGGTGCGCCAAAGATCGCCACTTTCCGCTCTTTACTGCCACGCGGCATCTCCTGGGTCGGTGTGATGTGAATCTTCGTGTTGGTCTCGCGTCCGATCCCAGCAAGAATCTCGCCGCCCGTGCCCATGATCTTGCCAACGTTGTCCGATGGAACGAGCCACTTGAGCGAGCCAACCGGACCATCCATGGACTCCTTGTTGCCTCTCCTTTGGTTCTGAGCGCTGGCAAGGACGGCAACGGCGTCGTTCATGCTCCGTGTGATCGAGCTGTCGGGAAGCGAAGGCAGGAGCAGAAAGTCGCTGCCATCGCATCCATGAAACAGCGGCATGTAGTTTGGGTCTTGCTTCTTCGCACGATGCGCTCGGATTTTCTCAATCACGAGGTGCTGTGCGAGGCAGATGCCTTTGGGTTTGCCGTAGATGCGCAGCACGCGGTCTCCCTTGACCGAAAAAGCGTCCGGGTCACGAATCGAGAGCGTGCACCGGGTCTGTTTGTTGATCTTGCGAATGATTGCGCCGCCATTGCCAATCAAGCACCCGAACGAGTTCGAAGGGATGATCATGTGGACGGCGTGGCGGAAGTCGCTGTGCAGCTCGTTGTCTTCGTACATTTCCGGAGACAGTCTTGAGAGACGAAGGGCGTGGCGTCGAGGGTCGGAAATGGCATCAACATAGTCGACGTCCTCATCTTCATCGTCGTCGTCCTCATCTCCGCTGCCCTCGTCGTCGTTGCTGTCATCTCTGTATTCAAGCGCTTCACTGTGCACGTCTTCTTCAAACGAACCAGGCGACAGGGCTGAAGAGTTGGACGTGCTCTGGTACGAAGACGCCTCGTGAACTGCTCGGCGCGGTTTCAAGCGCGGAGGTGAGCGGACGTCGTGTCGCACAACCACGCGCTCGTCACACTCTTCGCGATGGCGCGGACGGCGGTTATCGTCGCTCGCATTCGGTCTTTGACGCGGATGGTAAGATGCCGGTGACGCTGGTGGATTGAAAACACGTCGTCCTGGCAGATTCTCCAGCAGCGGCGGGGCGTACGAGAGTGGTGGAGGGTACGCAGCGCCAGTAGTAACAACGGGGGAGCGACACGAGTACTGATCGCCTTCTCTTGGTGATGCTTCTCCATTCCAAGTGTCTTCACGTCTTGACACTGGTGCCACTGGTGGATACGCAAAGGCGGGTGGAACACCCGACGGACCTGGAGCACCGTGTCCATAGCCGTAGGTTGGGCGAGGCCGGTAGTCACCACCTCTTGCGGGTGACACTTGGTTGTAGCGGTGGCTTTGGCGGTCGTGGTAGACAGGTTTGGTCGTGGCGTTGATGTATTCACGGGCGCGGCGGATGTCGGCTTCTTCGTAGCCGTCCGCTCGACGCCCGTGATGATGCGCCTCACGATACTTGATTTCATGCGAATATTGGTCGGGCGTGTCGCGAACAGCATCATCATCGTTGCCAGCACGTCGCGCATACGATTGATGGTGGTGGTTCGACGGCCGATTCTGGAAGTCGCGGTGGTAATGGTTGTCCTGCTGCGTAGTGCCGTGGCGGCGACTGCTCTGCGCCGAGTAGCTCGGCGGTTGGATGTACTCGTGTGCTAACGGACTACCGCCCCCACTGCTGCTACTCGCCTGCCAGCGCGGACGCTCGTAGCCGCCAGCATTGGCCGCGCGATCTTCGCTTGCGTACACTGGGTCAGTCGGCTCGTGCGAGTGGTGGTGGTGCGGTGGCTCGTCGCGGATGGCGCGCACGCGGTCGAGAAGCGCGCGCGCTTGGGCCTTGTCGCCGGCGCTCGTGAGCCGGTCGCCCAGCAGACTGCCGCCCGTCTGGCGCATGCGCGGGGGTGAGCGAGAGTGTGTCGCCTGGCGGGCGTCGTTCGCCGTCGCGCGGTCCGCTTCGGCCTTCATCTCGTGCTCTTTCTGGTCGCTCGCTCTGGAGCTCTTCGTCTGGTGTGACGCGCGCGCTCTTCGTTTCCCTTTGATGGCTGTGCAAAACAGGACCGCTTGGTGTTGAGGCGGCTATTTACGGTGATACACTGCTGCGTTACGATCATGAACAGTGGTATTTCATTCTAGATGGACTATTGATGTAAATTCGAGGGCTGGCTGCAACTTCAATCCGGATATTGGAGCGCAAGAACAAGAGCGACCATGAAAACGAGCTCGAAGCACGTGGACATCCGCAGAGTGGAATGGCTACGTGTGGTGGACGCTATTCGGAACACCGCCGATGTCGCCATGTCTCCGGGTCGTGCTCAGTCTCACCCTGTGCTGTCGAGGCCCAGAGCAATGGCGCGCAGCAACAAGTCAACATGGATTGACGCTTTCCTTGCAGCCGCGCAGACAACCGAGGCACTCGGTCCAGCCATCCGCATGGTCGAAAGGAGGCGACAGCCCGAGCTCAGGAAGCAGCCCAAGCACAGCTCGACCTTCGCTGTTCAGCTGTGAAACGCTGCTGGTGCTGCAACGGTAGAATCACTATCTACTTGGTACCAAATGCTACTGTAGCAGCAATCCTAAGCTGTTTCATCTCGGGTTGAGCTCGGAGCCCAGCTAGCTGAAAGTGCAGCTGGCCAGCGTGGCTCGGTCGGGGCGGCGTACTGGAAGTGCGCGAGTACTCGACATGAGCTACAGACATAGACTGAATCACCATTTACACGACGCAATGAACGAGACGCATCGGTAAGCTTCCCAAGAAGCAAGCACCAAAAGGTAGACACTGTACTCGCAAAATTACGTGAGTATTGGAGTGACCGCATGTCGTCACTCACTTCTTACAGCCCTTGCTGACTTTGCACACACTGGAAAAGCTGGGTCAAGCTCCCGTCCACACACGAAGCGCGTTACTGCACTGCACAAGCAGGCCCGTCTCGCTTCTCCACGCCACTTGCAGACGACACGCTGCGACTCTCGAGCGCCTTGGCGATCTCCGTGTGACCGCTCTCCATCGCGTAGGTCGACGGCGTTCTGCGAAACTTGTCTGCCGCATGCACCGAAGCGCCGCGCTCGACCAGCATCTGCACGACGTCTGCGTGGCCCTGCTCGGCGGCGTACGACAGAGGCGTCCGCTTCGACTTGTTCTTCGTGTGGATGAACGCGCCGCGGTCGAGCAGCACCTTCACAACACCCGCGAGACCAAAGCGAGCTGCCTGGAACAGAGCCGTCTCGCCGTTCTTGTCCTTCTCGTTGATCGCCGCGCCGTGCGCAGCCAGCACATCGACAATCTCCACGCTCTCCTTGCCAGCAGCTACGAACAACGCCGTGCGCTCACTCTTGTCTTTCGCGTTCACTGATGCACCACGCTCCAGCAGCATCTCGACCATCTCTGCATGCGTCGCGTAGAAGAGACACGACTGGCCTTCGTAATCCGTGGCGTCGATGGACGCGCCGCTCTCTAGCAGCAGTGTGGTGACCTCAATGTGGTTGCCCATGACAGAGGAGAGCAGTGGCGTCTTCCCGAACGCGTCGCGCGCGTTCACCAAGGCACCTCGGTCGATAAGCACGCGCACGACGTTCACGCGTCCGCAGCTTGCCGCAGCGAAGAGCATCGTCTTGCCCATCGCGTGCTTCGCGCTGACGGCGACACCGTAGTCAGACAACGTCTCGACCACGTCCGCGTGGCCGTTCTCAGCAGCAGCGAGCATCGGCGTCCTGCCGCGTACGTCCTTCTCAGTCAGCAAGACCCCGCGATCTGCCAGCATTTGTACGATGTCTGCGTATCCGCACTCGGCCGCGGCAAACAGCGGCGTTCTGTCTAGCGGGTCCTTCTCCAGCAGCAGCACCGGGTCGCCAAAGTGGATCAGGAGCTTGGCGACATCCACGGGTCCGTCGACGATCGTCTGCACCAGCACGTGTCTACCCGCGACGGCCGCGGCGCTGATGAGCTCCGAGTCAGCAGGCTGGAGCTGCCGTTGAAAGAGCTCCTCGTCGCCGTCCTTGTATTGTTGCATGCTCTCCTCTTCTTCTTCTTCCTCGTTGTGGTTGTCGCCACCACGCTCTTGTTCCGTCATCACGTCAACATGCTGCTGCGTGGCGTCACCATTCGCTTCCTCAATGTGCTGCTGCGCACTGAAAGCGCCGCTGTGCTCGTGAAGGCGCTCGGCGTCCATCGTCGTTCGATCCGCTAGTGTTGTTCCCGTTCTCTCGTCGATCTCGAAGGAGAAAAGTGCTTCAAGAAGGAGCCATCGCGCAATCGCTTCAGCTTTTTGAAAAGTTGCTGACGCCTGCACGCATGAGTTGACAGTCAAAAAGGCAGAAACAAAAATACAAAGGCTTCAAAGGGGACATTGTTTTGAGAGAGTCCATCCTTAATCTAAAATGGAGAATAGACGCATATAACATTGCATCCAACGCTAAGCAGTTTTGACCTATTTCTTTGATGGATAAATGTCCCAGCTGTGGACCTCTTCCTGATGTAGCACACTGTGTAGACCGCGCCAGACCGAGCGGTTGAGTCGACCAGCAGCAGCGACGGCGTTGAGCGGCCACAGTTTCAGCACATCCAAGCGGCCGAATGACGTCGAAGCTGCAGCAGCAGGAGAAGCTCCGCGGCGACGGCCCCGCAACGCCGCCGGCGCTCGAGCACATCTCGTGGGATGAGCTAGACAAGCGCAGGTACTTCGTGCTCGGGCCCACGATGTTCCTGGCCGTGCGCGCCGCCGTGTACCCGAGCAACCTCGTGAAGACGCGGCTGCAGGTGCAGTCCAAGGCGAATCCGCTCTACGCTGGCACGTTCGACGCGTTCCGCAAGATCGCGCGCCAGGAAGGTATGAAGGGGCTCTACAAGGGCTTCGGCGCCAGCACGGCCAACGTGCTCACGGGCAACGTGTATATCTCGGTCTACGAAATGGCGCGCAAGCAGTTCTTGACCCACACGCAGGTGGGTCCGTTTAACACATTTGTGGCGGGGTGGTTCCGGTTCGCAATGATGCCTGACGATATGCATGCCTTGGCTCTATGAATGCACACAGTTTGGCGAGAAGGCCGCGAACTTTGCCGGCGGCGCGTGCGCGTCGCTCATCTCGCAGACGATCGTCGTGCCGCTCGACATCGTGTCGCAGCGCATGATGATCGACGGCCAGGGCGTGGACGTGCGCAAGACCCGCGAGCGCGCGCGCGGGTTCCTCTCCGTGACCAAGCACATCTACCGCATGGAGGGCCTGCGCGGCTTCTACCGCGGGTACCTCCCGTCGATCGCCACGTACGCGCCGTCGTCCGCGATCTGGTGGGGCTCCTACGGCCTCCTCGTGCCCGTGTTCTACAGCAAGCTCTCCAAGTGGGACATCGATCCGTTCTGGAACCAAGGTATGTTTGTGTATCGTCGTTTGTATTGGGTCATGCTAGTATAAAGATGTCCAGGGCTAATTTCTCGGTGTGTGTACGCTTGATAGTGGTCTCGCAAGCGCTGAGCGGCGGCAGCGCCGGCTTCATCACCGCCGTGAGCACGAACCCGATGGACATCGTGCGGACGAAGGCGCAGGTGTACACGCAGTACGGCGCAATAGACACCTTCAAGTACATTATCCAGCGCGATGGCGCGCGCGGCCTCATGACGGGCGTCTCGGCGGTGCGTTCTCACTTTGATATGCTCCCTCTCTCTTTCTTTCTCGCTCGCACTCGAACCTTGAACACTAACCTACAACACATGTCTCAACCTACAGCGCGTGCTCGCGAACGTGCCGTCGGGGGTGCTCGTGATCTCGTCCTACGAGTTCGTCAAGCGCATGTCCCGGAAATCGCCCGAGGAGCTCGCCGCCGCCGCCGCCAACCTCCACTGAGCCGTCTGAATCCGCAGCAGCAACGTGGTGGCGACTCGTTTCGCCCACATTTTGTAGATTGACAGCCAAACCTACATAGACTTTCTTCTTCCTATAAATCCAGCAACAACAAATGCTTTGTTGTTGAAGAGCAGCAAAAAAGCTCAAACGCTGGTGAAGAAGAGGCCGTCCAGCACGGATGAAAGAATTTCGAGGCTGTGCGGACTCGGCTTTTTATTTCGGTCGGTCTGGATGAGCATCGAGCGCAGCTCCGTGCGGCACCGCGAACGAGTTGCTGCTCGCAGATGCAGAACAAGCAGAGAAGGTGGAGCACGTGGCTGGGCTGGCTGACGGCGCAGCACGCGTGCGGTCTCAAACAGCCGTGGAAACACAAACAAATGGGAAACTGTACAAAAGCTCAACCCCTGCGTCAGTATGAATGCGAAATCAACCATAACGAGAGAAACCCATTGGTCGTTGGAAAGCACTGCAACAAAGCATATCAGTCCATTTCGCCAAAGCTGTCTTTTCCTCATTTTGAAAACGCCGAGCGATGACATGCCCACTCGCAGACCTGTGCGATCGCATTCAGCAAAACGAGCGTGTGCAGCACAGCCATGACGATGGAAGAGAAATATATATATTGAGGCCAAGAGTCCCGCAAGAGCGGTACAACGAAGCGCGCAACACACCGCTCGCTCCAGGCGACAGCACCGTGCTAACCTATCTTCGAGCTCGAAAGCCACGCCCGCTGATTGCCGGTTTTGCCTCGTCTTTGGTAGAGAAGAAGAAGTCGGATCGAAACGCCGCGTCTCTGTGATAGCAGAGCAATTTGCCCCACCATTTCGCAAAGAACTACAGAGATCACTTGTGCTCTACCCACCTGATGAAGAGAGTCGAGTAAGAGCTCTCAGCGCCAGCTGACCGAGAGGCATTTTTCAGCACGAGCGTCCCATTCGCGAACACATTACGCGCGAGTGCCGAGCCGTCGTCAGCGACAGCCACCTACCAGATCGACTCTGCAATCATCGATGCCATCATTGACGACGTCCTCTAGCCCTTGTCGACATCGACGGGGTCTCCTATGCTCTGTTGGGTGTGTGCATCGGAGCTTACGACACACCAGTATGTCCGGATCGTGTGCGGTCTTTTCCAATCTGCTGCGAGATGCGTGGTCGTTCTCGGTCGCGCTAGATGGATCGACTTGCCTCGGAACCTCGTACATGGGCTTGCTCGATCTCTACGGCCTGAATGTTTTCGCTGGGTCGTCCATGGGGAACCACGCCGGATCTGCGCAGTACCAAAGCGTCAAGAAGGTCTTCGACGCGCTGGCTCGTAGGTGACAGAGTCAGATGATTAGCTGCACCTCGGATAGCGCTGGCAACATGACAGGATGAGTGTAAGGTGTCGCGGGGCGACTGCATAGGTCTCGCTTGCGTGGTTTCGTGTGGTGCTTGGTGTATCAACTCGATGATATACTGATGCAAAAAGTGAGCGAGTAGCTGGATACCTTAGAGCGCTTGAAGGGTGCACTACATCAACCTACCTATGAGCCACGGCGCGCGTGCAACTGCTCCTCTGTTCGCTGATGGCCACTGAACCACGTCCCCAGTACTGTAGTGAGTGAGATCCATGACGTAGTGTAGAAAGTACAAGGCAAGTTGACACGGCTCAGTCAGCAAGAGGAGCAGATCGCGAAGCTCCGAGCGACGCTAATGCAAGTGGTGATGGCGCAAGAAGGAATAGCAACTGACTTTTCCGACGCCAAAGTACTTCGCTGTGACGATCTGCAGCTGCGCAATGACTGCGTTGCAGACTACATTCAAGACACGCACATCGTCTGCATGGAACAGCTCAGCAACGTGTTGAATATTGGGGACTTGTTGACATCGTTAGCGGCATGCTGCTTCGGCTGATGGAAGGACACGACAAAGTTGACGCGATGCGTGATCCCAGAAACGATGTCAGCGACGAGCCAATCTCGCGAGTGCTTCCTCGTTCTCACAGGACGCGAAATATCCTAGATGATCCTGAGCCGAATGGATCGCCTGCTGCTGTGTGGGTCGAGGACTCGAGAGCGAGTCAACCAAATCAGCACCGACCACAAGCAGCTGCAGACCGGCTACAGCGCGTGGTCGCGATCGAAGAGAGCTTCAAGAAGTGCACTGTCAGCACCGCGTTCACTGCAGTATGGGCGATGCCGGTCGGTTCGTCGCTCTCGTCAATTTTGTTGGATGTCTT
>JAASFQ010000290.1:0-29977 GCA_023333845.1 Globisporangium polare | reverse complement strand
GGTGAGGATGCGGATGCGGGTGAGGATGCGGGTGCGGGTGAGGATGCGGGTGCGGGTGCGGATGCGGATGCGCGTGAGGCGGGGGGCCGTGGAATCCAAACTCGTGGTGGTGGCCGTGGTGGTGGCCATGACGCCCGTGGTGCCCGAAGCGACCGTGCTCGTGGTTGCCGCGGTGCTTCTTGAAGCGTCCTTCGCCAAACTTGAACCACGCCTTCGAGCCGCGGAAGTCGCCACCCTCGATCGACGCAAACGGCGCGTGGGTCTTCGTCCACGTGCCACTAGCCTCGCAAGCCTCGCACAGGTCGAAGTTGCGCACAACCGTCGACTTGAAACGAGTCCCGACAATGGGGCTCATCTCGCAACCGTCGCAGGTCACGAATGGGTGCACAATGGTATCTTCGCGCTTCGACTTCGGAGCACGCGATGGGCTCTTAATCTTGATGAACGGCTCCTTGCCACCCCACTTGCCGCTGTCCTCACAGGCTTCGCACAAGTCGAAGTCTCTCTCGTTCAGCGCCTTGTAGCGCACGCCAACAATAGGGCTCATGTCGCAGCCATCGCACGCAACATCCATGTGAAGGGCCTGCGGACTCGTCACCTCGGAGAACGGACCGCACGTCTCGTTGTGCGCGCCGGAAGAGAAACACGCAGTGCAGAGGTCCATGTTCGGGTCCACCGACGAACGGTAGCGAGCGCCGACGATCGGCATCATGCTGCAGCCGTCGCACATGAAGTTCTCGTGCACGAGACCGCTGCTGCTCGCCTCAGACGTCGTGTCCGAGACGTCACAGTCTTCAGCGACCGAGACAGTTTCCACCGTCTGGGCGTCCTCGTCAGCTTGGTCCAGTAGTCCGGCGTTGCAGCGCAGCAAGCAGGCAGCGCAGCGCTTCACGACTCGGATCAGGATGTCCTTCAGCTTCGGACACTCGGCAAGAATGCGCTGCGCGAACGCGAACAACGCGTCGAAGCGAGTAGTCAGGAGCTCGTCCATCACGCTCTCCTCCTTCTTGAAGATCGCGTTCAAGATCTCGCCCACTACGTCCTTGAACTCGCTTGACTCGCTCAGTTCGTCCACCGTCTTGCAAAACCCCGCGTCCGACAGCACTTCCAGCACATCGTCGCGAATCGCCGCGAGCTCGGGCGCATCCGTCGACACCTCCCACGCCGTGACGCTCTTGGTGATCCACGTGAGCGCCTCCGCGGCCGTCGGCTTCTTCTCCTTCGTCTCCAGGTGCTTGGTGAGCTTGGTCATCGCCGTCACGAGGCCCTTGAGCTGGCTCTGCACGACGCTGCGGTTCGGCTTGACGACCACGGTCACGCTCTCCAGACTCTCGTCGACCATGTACTGCAGCAGCTCCTCCAGGTCGCGGTCGCTGGCGAGCGTCACGTTGTCGCCGTCCACGTCCAGGTACGTGAGCGTGCAGCCCGTGACGTCGTCGCCGACGAGCGCGAACGCGCGCGCGTGGAGCTCGGTGTAGCGCACGAGCAGGTCGCCGGCGCGCTCGCTCGACGTGAGCGGCACGTCCACAGGCGGCGACGCGTTGTTCTGGGCCTGCAGCGCGAGCTTGAGCACGCGTGTGGCCATCTTCCTTCTTGGGCTTCTCGGGCTTCTTGGGCTTCTTGGGCTTCTCGGGCTTCTTCTCGGGCTTCTCATGGGCGCTTGCGTCCGATCGGAGGGAAAGAATTCTGAGCGCTTGGGATGAGAAAGCACTGCGCGCTCTTCAAGAAGCGAGAAGAAGCTGCTTCGCCTGGTTTTAGTGCCTAGGAGGGCATAATTGGTGCTAAACGCGAGCTGGAGCGACGGATGAAGACTCCGTTTAAGAACCGAAGGCTTGCTTTCAGGCGTAACCACTGTCGTGACAGTGAAAGAACGAGCGAGAGGGGGGACCGCGCGCGCGGAATGTTGGTGGAAGAGAAAAGCTGGAAAGAGTGAAGGCGAGGTTTTGGATCCAAGTCGACTTGCCTTTTTGGACGATTCGAGAAGGCCGGTGCTTTGTTTGATTGTGATTGTGGCCGCTTTTCAACACGCAGATTGTGGCCATCTGGACTTCGTTGAAAGTGCTGTGTTGGCAAAACAGAAATCGGGGGCGATGGGAGTGGTTGTGAAGGAGCGCATGCGCAATGGCCTTGTCGAGAGCGGGAAGCGCGTGACTCTTCGGGTGATGCGATCAGATTTGAGAGGTGTGCACGTTGAAGCTGTTTTTGGCTGGCTGTTCTGGAGGGTTGAACAGTATGGTTCCCGATTAGAGCGCTCGTTCATTTCAAACCACGGAGGGTCGATTTATCGAGGGAAATATACAGCGACGGAAAAGGTCCGGCAAAAGCGCAAGAGTGGTGCATTTGCGTTGTCTGGAATCCCGCGCCGGACCCTCCGCAGCTGAGAGGACCGCGCGGTATCGATGTTTGCGCTTACAGGAAGTCAAGCGCGCAAGATTCCATTTGTGCACGATTTGATTGTGTTTATGAGGGGCGTTTGACGCTCGGAGGAAATTCTGTCAACCATTCGCACGATCTTCTTCAGCCGCGAGTTGAATTCTGTACTCTCGAGACTGGTGGGCGAGTGCTGCGGGGAGGCGAACAGGAGCTTGGCCACTTTCACATCAGTACGTCGCATCGTCAACTGAAGCCACACTTTGACCTGGATAGCGGTGGCAGAGCCACTTCGCCGCGTCAAGGTGACTGCGGCCGAATTGAGCGCTGCGAGGTGCATTCGGTGTTCATCGGATGGTTGTGCAGCCATTGCAGCAGCTTCACATCCCCGGTTGACGCCGCGGCATCCATGATCTGTGACAGCCGTGGGCTCGCTCGTGACGCTTTGCCCGCCTCTCAAGCATACGTAGGTTCCCAGATCCTGCAGCCTCGATCATCGTGTGGTACTGCCGCATCCTTGGCGATGGTCGAGTGGCTGCATGGCGTTTGTCCAAGTTGCTGCTCTCCACAGCAGACACGGATCCCAGGCGGCACTGATAGCTCCAGTTGTGCGAGTCGATGCCGTTAGAGATACCACGCACGACAAGTCGCGACAGCAAGTGCGGGTGGTTGGCTTCTCAGGCACGCGGCAAGCTCCATAATGACGGCAGCCCACAGTCAAGACAGTTGCTGGTCGCCGTGACGACATGCTGCAGCGCGGCGACTCCTGCGTGCTGTCGTAGCACCACCAGTACTGGCATGAGAGGCGGTGGTGGAAGGCGAACTGGAGGTGACGCCATTTCCGCTGTTGGTCCTGTTCTGTGACTTTCGGGTCTTTCGTCACTCAATCGCAATCGAGGTCGTCATCAAATGTAAGATTATTCGTACAGTTTATGCAGCATTTTTACTTGAAAGATTCCACGCGAAGCGACTGTCTTGACGAGTCCAAAAAATTGCCGATTCGAGCCGTGAGGATGAAAGGATTTTCAAGGAAGGTTTTTAAATACAGTATCACTTTTAAGAAGGATCAGCGTACTTTCCCTCAGAAAACGCTTGCTCACTCGCTCGTTTGTTTCTGCGCAACACAGACGAAGAAGCGCCTGAAGGAAGAAGCGCGAGAAGCTCAAGAGAAAGAAGAAGATGACGACGCTCAAGATCCTGTGGCAGGAGAAGCAGGACATGCGCCGCGTGCAGGTGGCGGCCGTGAACCAGGCGCTCGTGGAGCGCGACGGCCGCGCGGTCGCCGACTGGAACGCGCTGCGCTTCCGCGACCTGCTCGACTACGTCCTGCTCGTGTTCCCGGAGATCGACACGACGCGCGACGACGTGCTGCTCTACTACACGGACGACGACGAGGAGCTCGTGCGCATCACGACCGACGTGGAGCTCGCCGAGGCCTTCCGCCTCATGAAGGAGCTCGCGGTCGCCATGGGCCGCGGCGAGAGCAGCGCGGTGTGCAAGATGACGCTCGTGACGCGCCCGAGCACCAAGGTCGGTGGCGCTTCGACTAGCGCGGCGGCGGGCAGTAACGCCACCGGTATGACGGAGGAAGTTCGCACGGAACTGGTGTCGCAGTCGCTCGAGGCCGACCAGCAAAAGCGTATGATGGCACTTTTTGTGGACCTGAGCAAGGTCGTGGAGAAGTGGGAGCCGACCTGGGAGCACGAGAACCTGAAGCGCGATGTGGTCTCGCTGCTGCACGAGCCAGGGTGTCAGGAGGCGCTCCTGGAGATCATGGCGAACCAGAAGGTAAGATTCACTTTTGTATCTGCTGCTGTCTACGCTAAATCCTTGCTCACAGAGCTGATGATTTGTCATTTATGTGGACAGTTTGCGTCCATTTTCCAGAAGGTGTCGGAAGAATTCCAGAAGGTATGTCGTGTTTTCATTTCCAAATGTTCAATAGGATCTATCTATATATCAGCTTATCACTAACTACGTGGCATGTGACTTCCCATCTACAGGGTGACAGCTTTTCGGCCAGTCTGGTGAACGTGGCTGGCTCGGATGACTTGGAGGAGATTGCCAAGGTGCTGCTCATGAAGTGTCCGCAGGCGCGCGTCCAGATCGAGCGCGTGCTGCAGGAGCTGCAGCGCAACCACAACCTGCAGCGCATGACGGCGAGCGACTACTTTGAAGCGATCTCGGCGGAAGACACGAAGGAAGATCAAGGGCCGATCGTCGCGGTCTTTGAAGGCGACGTCACGTGCCCAGACGGCGTGGTGCTCAAGCCATGCGAGCCTTTCGACAAAGTCTGGAAGATTCGCAATGCCGGGCCAACGGTAAGCTTTGCGTTCGTGGCAAATTGTGTGTGTGCTCTGGAAGTCTATGCTGAACTGACTCTTGTTTATTGTTTTTTGTTTTTATTGTTGTTGTTGATCTAGAAATGGCCAGTGGGAACCAAGCTCCTGTGCGTCGGCGGCGACAAGATGCAGGCTCCAGAGAGCGTGTTGATCCCGTCTGTGCTCCCAGGCAGCTCGATCGACGTGTCGCTGCGCATGGTGACGCCGGCGAAACCTGGTCGCTACACTGGCTACTGGCGCCTCTGCACGCCGAACGGCACGCGCTTTGGCCAGCGGCTCTGGGTTGATATCAACATCCTGGCTCCAGGTGATGCGGCTGCTGGCAGTGCGCCGATCCGCATCGGTGCGCCAGCTCCAATCGTGACGCCGAATGCGACGGCAAATGTGAATGTCCCAGCGCCAGCGTCTGTCGTTGTGGCTGCTGAGAAGAAGCCGAGCGAGCAAGAGTTGCGCTGGGCGGCGGAACTCCAGTCGCTCGGAGACATGGGCTTCGCGGACAAGGAGCGCAACGTGGCGCTGCTCGTGCAGCACAATGGCGACCTGAACTCGGTGATCAGCTCGCTCTTGTAAGCGAGAGAGCAAGAAAACAAGGAAGGCGCCAGCAATGCGAATGTGAGCCCCTGGCGTCTGTCTCCAGCAGCGTCGTCATGCTCCTGTCACTCTCTGACGTGGTGGAAGCAGAAGGAGGATGAAGGAAGGAAGTTCGAGAGCTGCTGTGTGTGATTTTATGCTTTTATTTCGTTCCGACCATTACGTTTGTGTGTGTGTCTTTCTCTTCTGGCGTGGATTTGAATGAACACGATCAGCAAGGACGCAAGGAGAAGCTCAACACAACAATATATATCTATGGTACTACCCCAGTGCTGCTGACTCGGTCTTTCTTTCTTGTGTCATGGGGTGTCTGCTCTGTGTTAGCAATGCAATTCAATGGGAACTGGTTCACGGTGATCGCTGGATGGACTCGGCCAGCGTCGCTTTCGCCATTTTCACAAAGTCCTCGACCAGCGTCTCGCTCGCGTCGCTGCTCGTGCGGATCGTGACGCCGAGGCTCTTGGTCGCGAGCGTGAAGTCCACGACCAGGAAGAAAAACCACTCGCAGTCGCGCTGTTTGGCGTAAAACACGAACTTCTCAACGCCACCGACGGTGCCGCTGGCCATGCACGTGACCCCGTGCGCTTGCATTTGATTCAGCAAGAGTGTCGAGCTCACTCGACCGCCCTGCACTTCGTTCGACTGGAAGCTGCGAGATGTACAGGGGGGATAATCAGACACAGCAGCAGGCAGAGAGTGGAACAAACAAATTCAAACTGCACCAAGAACTCACCGTTGCAGGTATTCGTCCCACATGTTCTCGAATCGCTTCGGGTCGAGGCGCGCGTCGCCATCCAGGTCTAGCGGCTTCCGGAATTTGCCGGAAGTTGACGCCGGAGGCTTCCACTGCATCTGAATCGCTGGCATTCTGGACAACAACGTACGCCATGTGAGCACATCACAAAGGGACAAGTGGTGAAGCCGATACAAGAAGTGCGCAAGACGATCTTACTTTTCTCGGGTCACCGACTGTCGCGACTTGCCTTGGCGTGAGCTCGTGGGAGCTAACGACGCGATAAGCCTGTCGCATCCATAATAGTCACCAGAACATTGCTGTCAGCACTTAGCACATGAACGGTGCTGAGAAGCTACTATCGTCACATACCCTTCGCTCTCCAGCTCGTCCAGTTCTCGGTCGGACACGCTGTCAATAGCAGCATCGCCATCGGACTTTTTGCTCTTTCGCCAGCCGCCACCATCCGCACTGCTACTGTCTTTCACTTTGCTCATCGCGATGCCAGAAGCGCTGTTGGCACTACGCTGTTTGATCGAGCGCTGCAGACATTCGGACACGCGACGCAGCTGTACCCTCGGCCACCTTCTTCGCGCATACAGCGTCGCAGCGAGCCCTACCACTGCAACAATCCCAACGGAGAACACTGTGGACACACGAATAGGACACTGTCAGCCAGGATTCCAGTTATCCAACTTCCAATACAACAACACAGCGAAATCAGAAACAAACCTCGCCAGCTGCCAATCGGGAACGACGCGAGCAGCGGGTCCAATCCCGAGGACGGCGACACGACGCCGCCAAAGAGCTCATCGCTCTTCTCGATACCGCTACTCAGCACGGGCGTCGTGGACTTGAAGATCGCGCCGTCGAGCACGCCGTCGAAACGGTGTGAGCGGAAACCGCTGTGCGAAATGTACACGACGTAGCTCTTCCCGCTGGCGATCGCCACTGGACTCGACGTGCTCGACGTGAACTTCACCGAGTCCGTTTTCCCGGCGTTCACGACCGCGGGCGAGGGCAGCAGCGCGAATGCGACGCGCGGTGATGAGCTGCTCGGGTCCTCAGCGCCTGCGACGGACTCGATGAGCGTGGCGCGATAGAGATGCAGCGGCACTTTGCCCGCATTGCGAACGCCCACTTCGACGTTCAACAGCTCTGCGTCATCAACCCACATCTTTGCGCCTCGAAATTCGAAGCGCGGCATGCCCTTCCCGTCTGGAAGCGTGTACGGTGGGGAGATGACCACCTGCCGCGCGAACCAGAGCGCGTCGTTCGCCATTTTGACTCCGCTTTTCTTGTCGCCAATCGCCTTCTGCAACTGTGCACGCACGTCCGCGTCCCATGCGCGCTCGTCTGCTGCCTGGTGCTGGATATTCGAGCGTGAGCAGATCGAGAGCACGGCGAAATGCACCACGTCGTGGTCTTTGCCCGCGCCGGACTCCTGCACGCAGTCGACCGCGCTGAGCGCGAACGCGGGCATCTTCGCCGCCAGGTAGTCGCCCACAGCGTTCATCGTCGGGTAGCGCAGACAGCTCGCGGCGACGAGTGCACCGCTCTTGTCGCCATTCGGCGGCGGTGGTGGTGCGTTTGGGCTGCTGCTCTTGAACTCCAGGTCGACGCCCACGTCTGTGCAGAACACTGCTGGGCTGTCGCTCGCGTGCACGACGGCATTGGCTTGTGAAACGGCAGCAAGAGCCGCGAGATATAGTGAGAGGCGGCGGAAGAAGCCACCGCGTGGAGAGGGCGTCGCCATGAGAGAGAGAGAGAGGGATTCCACGCTTGGCTTTCTTGCGTCTTGCTCCTTGCTCCTTGCAGGCGTCGCGGCGGCTTGGGTCTGGAATCACAGTCAAGTCAAGGATTCCCTTCTTCGTTTTGGCGAGTTTTGACTTGTCAAAGTGGAATAAGCCTATCGAAGCGCATGGTTTGGATGGAATAAACTACGAGGTGGAATGCTAAGGCGCGTATAGCTCTTGCGGACAATGTACTGCAAGTACAGTTCACAGGCGAAATACTAGACCTCTTCTTCGAGTGCGAAATCCGGAGTGCTCAATTGCGCGTGCTGAACATGGAGGAACGTGACGGCGGCGCTCGCGCTGCGGAGACACAGGCAGTGACGCCAACAACAACAGCAGCAAGCACGCTAGCTGACGAGAGAGATCAAGGCGACGCACGTGATGTGGTCGAGATCAATGACGACGGGCACGACGCAGAGAGCGACGAGCACGAGCACGGCGATGAAGAAGACGCGCCAGTGGAAGAAGTCGAAGCCGACGAGGTTCGTGGTCTTCATGTCTCCACGTTGTTCGTAGGGATGGATATCCCACTCATTAGCGCAGCGTATGCTCTTGTTGGTCGCAGTGCTGCATCTGTCGAGACGTCGTGGAGCTGCTGACGCAGGGCTTCCTCCCCGTGTGCGACCACAAGTTCCACTTCGAGTGCATTGTCGCGTGGTCGAAGGTGACAAACCTGTGTCCACTCTGCAAGACAAAGTTCAACCAGGTGACGCGTGTAGACGCGAGCGGCAATGTGACGCACACAGAGACAATCGCGGACTGCAAGCAGGTCTTCCGTCCAGATCCGCAAGACCACGACATTGCGGCGCAGCTGCGGCTAGTGAACGAAGCGCGGTGCGAGATCTGCGGACGGGGGGATGACGAGCATGTGCTCTTAATGTGCGAAGCGCGCGGGTGCTCGGTGTCTAACCACACGTACTGCATTGGGCTGAGCGAAGTGCCGAGCAGCTCGTGGTACTGCTCGCGCCACTCGAGCGGCTCGAGAGCAAGCGACTTCATCGAGCGACCAGCGACGACCGTCTCGTCGCGTCGGACGACAAGACGGCTCGCGCATCTCATGTCCAATGTACTGAGCGGTAGAAGTGCGAGCGCAGCCACAGGTGCGCGTCGTGGACGTGCCACCGGAGCTAGAGAAGGACGAGGAGGGGGTCGTGCTCGGCGGTCTGCTGCAGCTCGTGTGACGCTCGAGTCTGACAGTGGACGGCCCATTCGAGGCATCGCGGCAGCTTATGCGCTTCGGATGTCGCAGGAGCTTCAGCAGATCAACCGCAGAGCAGAGCTGATGTACGAGAGAGGCGATCACAACCAGTTCGCACTGGATAGTGGTAATGCGCCATCCAATCGACATCTCGTGCTGTCCCGCTCAACAGTTCCAGCGTCATCGAGTGTGGACCTCATGTGGCGCGATTTCGAGACGAGCCGACAGGAGATCGCCTCAGCAAACGCGCCCGATAGTGCTAACAGCACCAGTCGTGGATCAGCTCAAGCACAGTCCAATGGCCGCATCTCACGTACACTGGCGCCAGAATACCGTGAGCTCGCCCAGCTCATGGTCGACGCCGTGGGCAGTGACAACTACGCGTCGACTGTGTCACTTCTCATCCCGAAAACGGCAAAATTACGGCTCGTCTCGCGTGTCAAGACGTTCTTTGCGCGCCTGAACGAGCGGGAGAAAGTGGTTGTGCTGGACATGGGCTGTTTTTCAGTGCTGTACAAGTGGGTACAGCGGCCATCTACAGAGTCTACCGCTGGTGGCTCTTCGTCTCCGTCATCAGCGCCACATCCGCAGGTTCTGGACGCAGTGCTGACGGTCGTCGAAGCGCTTCCGATCCGCAAGAGCGACCTCGTTGAGGTAAGCCCTCCGTCAGCCCTCTGCAGTATCGCAGTAGAGTAGGCATGCCACTTACGCCTCCTTCTTCTTATTGCCTGTCAGGCACCAGAGTTCCAGAGCACGTTAGACGAGATCGCCACTCTGTCGAACGTGAGCGTGGAGCTGAGAGAGCGCGCGATCCTCACGAGCGAGCGATGGCGAAATGTCAACCCACCTCCGCAGCCGACAATTCTCCAGCCACCGACTTCTTCTTCAGGACTATCAAGACCGAATCCCAGAGAAAATGTTGGAATCACGCAGGGTTTGCCGTTGATTCGCGCTTTTTCAGCCCAGAAACAGCCCTCGCGACGGCCGAAGGAGAAGACGCGGAAACCAGACGCGTGAGTACCAGCCATTCTTTTAGATAAGGATATTTGCCTATTTGTGACGAGACTGACCTCTGTGTGTCTCAACGTTGTGCTTATCCGCAGGTGGTCATCTGTAGCCGTGGAGTACGTGAAGGCGAAGCTCTACCCTCTGTACAAGCACAGCAACGGCAAACTCACCAAGGAGCGCTTCAAGGAGATCGTGAAGCAGGTGGTCGACTTGTTCAGGGGCGAGGCGGAGAACATGCAGTCGCAGGTCGTGTTGCCCAGTGGAGAGCTCTCGAATATCGCAAAGTCCCGGCTCAAGACGCTGCTCGATCGTGCTTACAAGGCTTCCGGTGGTGGTGGTGCGACTGAAGCATCAGCTACGAGATCGACTTCAAACAGCTCTGCTGCTGCATTAAACTCGTCGTACTCAGCAGTGCCTTCGACCAAGCATCGTCGGATAGCGTAGCTCTTCGACTCTGTGAAGAAGGATCTAGACGCATGTATGCCTTATCTTCACGCAGTCAATAGACGATGCAAAAACGTACTCTTACCCCATGTAATAGAGAAAGCTGTAAATCTGGACCATCGAGGAAGAACAAAACGCCTACACTGTGCTTGTGTACCGCTCTCCTCACACGATCGTCCCAATTTCCTGCTCGCTGATGCCGGCGTCTCGCAGTCGCTTCTTCTGTAACACTTGCTCGATCATCCACTCGATGCGGACCCTCTGCGTGCTCAGCTTCGCCTGCTTGAGCTGCTCCTGCGCGAGCTCCAGATGCACCTGCTGAAGCTCGTGATTGTGTTTGTCGCGCTTGGACTCCATCTCGAGCCGTCGCGTCTCGATGTCCACTTTCGCAGCCTTGATCGTGAGTTTGTGGCCCATGTGCTCGTGCCTCTTCTTGCCGCCTTCGTATTGCCAGAGACTCTCGCCTGGATTCGCTCGCTTTCGCGTTCGAAGGCTCGTGCAGCGACTTTCTTCGAGAGCGACGAGCTCAACTGGGGCGTCGGGATCTTCTTCATCCGTCACAATCGCTACTGACTGAGGAGTCGAACGCCGCGCAAGCGGGTGCTTCACCACAGCAGCCGTTCTTGAAGATAGCTTGTGCTTTTGGAGCTGCTGTGGCGATGCATCAGGCGTGACTTGGTAGGGCTGAGCCGCTTGCAAAGATGCAACTGGTGGACGAACTGGTTGTGACTGCGTGGCGACCACAACTGGGAACAGTGGTGCTGGTCGGCGAACCAAGGGCGGCTGCATGGTTGGTAGTGCGGCTAGGAACGGCAGCGCTTCTTGCGAAGAACCTTGCGGGTTCACGGTCCGCTGGATGCCGACACTCTCGATGTGGCTGCTACCAGTCGCTTCGCTTGCGTTCTGCCGCACTACGCCGTCGCTCGCTTGCAGCAGCTTCACGTAGGCGTCCCTGTTGCGCCTCTTCTGGTCGATCTTCAGATTGCGCTGCGCGATCTCGCGCTTGAGCTGCAGGAGCGACCAGTCGCGGTACTCGTCGGAGCTCGGTGCCTGGCACTTGTCGTCCGAGGCCGCACTCCAGAGCGGCGAGATGCGCGGGACCCACGGGTCCATCGCTGAGCCACTGCACTTGTTCGTGCGCTCGCCCAGCATCTTCTTGCTTGTGGTGATGCCGTGTTGTGCTTGCTTGCGGTTGTTGCTTGTGTGCGAATTGCGGAATGCGCAAGTTGCACCAACAGCCCCGCTCTGAGCAGCAGCGCCCGCACGGGGCAGCAACTTGTGAACGGCAACTTCAGTGCGGGTCACGTGCGTTTATGCGCTGTTGAAGTCGGCCTTGCTAAGTGCGCATGCAGCATGGATTCTGAACTTCAGGATCTGAAGGACCCATTTGGCCATGCGCTCCGACTCTCCTCGGATGCGACAGGAAGGACACCCCAAGAGCGGGACACTGCGTGCGCAATGCTGTCTTCGAAGTACGCTCGCATGGGCACTGGATCGTGCTCTAGCGACTCGAGGTTCCGAAGCGCAGAGGTGGCCCGCGCTCTAGCGGAAAACAGGTGGCTGCACCAGATCTGAGCAGTGCATGCCTCGCGCTATCGGCTGCTGCTTGCGACGGCCACCTCGCTCTCTTTTCGCACGCGAATGGCAGCGACGGCGGCTCCCGTGCAGTCCACTCACAACAGTGGCAGCCTATGGTGCATCGAGATCATAGCGAAAATGTTCGCAGGGCCAGGCGGTCAACGTCGATCCCCCTTGTTGTTGCGCTGCCACACTTCGATGTGAAGACTGGACGCCCAATTCGTTCGGCGACGTAGCCGTGATTGGACCAAGTGGGTCGCTGGGTCTGCCCTTGAGCGCACTAAAGCAGCCATATCCGGACGGCTTTCCTCCTCCGTGCTCTGTTTGGCGTCGGGGGTTGAGGAGGGATCGAGGGCAACTTCAACTCGGACGTACGACGAGCGCTACTGTGCTGCAGCCCTTGTCTGAATCGTGCACCTGTTGTCGGTTTCACACAGCCGCATGTCGCATAGTAATGTCGAGGAAACAAGCATTTGCGCCCGCCTCTTCGCTTCTTCGCTTGCAGACAGGTCGGCGTCGCGAGCGATCCTTCTTCCTTCCTTGTGTGCGGTGCTGGGACGCACGCTTGCTTGCGCAAGTCCAAGCATGCTATTCCTGGACTCGCAGCAAACAAGCAAACCAACAAGCAAGCACGTGGCTGGTCGCTCCCCCTCTTGCTGCATCACGTCACTTGTGCAAGTGCGGGGCTCAGACGCCAACCTGCCTCGCAAGCGGCACCACACGAGCCAACCAGCCAGCACCACCAGAACAGGACGATCAGGTGGTACGAATGGAGCACGACAGCCAGGAGATCCGCCTGTGCGCGCTCGTGCTGTCAGTGGTCGCGTTCTTCCTCTTCATCGCGGCCGAGATCGTGCACGAGGAGCGCAGTGCGCCTTCGCGCGGCGTGCTGCTGCTCGTGGCCATCGGCGCGCTCGCGTTCGCGTGGATCGGGCCGCTTACGCTGCTCGCCGGCACGCTGCGCTCCAAGGCGTTCCAGTGGTGGCAGCCGTTCCGCGGTGGCGCCGAGTTCGTGTGGATGCAGGCGTTCGGCTGGTGGTTGCACACGTTCGTGCTCACCGGTGCTGTGGTCGTGATCGCGAATGCGCAGGTACCGAAATGGTTCCAGGGCCAGTACTTGCTGCTCGGCGCAATGGGCTTCATGGCGCAGATCCTGCTCAATTTGAGCATCGGCTGCTTCCGCGAAGTCGTGGGTGGTGACGAAACGGACCAGGGCCGCGCGTTCCAGTTCCCGCTGACGACCAAGGCCGTCGTGAGTCTGCTTGTGTCGGCGTCTGGCACGCTCATGTTCGTGTGCTACGACTTGTTCTCGCATCTTGGACAGTCGCCTGTGATGGTCGCGCTCGGGAGCATCGAGTTCATCGTGTCGGCGCTCGTGATCCACGTGCTCTACGGCTGCGGCGAGATCCCAGGATTCCGCATTTGGCAGCCTTTCGAAGGCGAGAAGACGTTCCTGCTGCTGCAGTACCTCGGCTGGCAGCTCTTCGCGTTCACGATCGGTGGCGCGTTGAACGTCTTTTTCAGCGCTGATGACCAGTCCGGATACGAGAGCTCGAAGGGGACAGGAACGGCGATCGGAGCGATGGGGATGATGTCGCAGGTGCTGCTGCTCGTGTCGCTCCAGTACTTTGACGAGAGCTCAGCCAAAGCCGAGAGAAGAAGCCAAGGTGAAGACCAGCAAGAAAAGGAAAATGCGACTTTTACCAGCAGCCACGGCGCAACCAAGATGCGAAAGCGGCCAGCAGAAGTATACGTCGCAAGTCTGCTTTGCGTCGGCGCGCTCGGCGTCGGCTGTCTCTCATATACAACACGGGCAAAGCTCGACGTGCTGCCGGAGGCAGTGGTGCAGTTCTTCCTCGCGCACGAGAGAGTGGGCTGGGTCATCAGCCTGTCGTCTCTCGCGATCGCAGCACCGATCGCCAACATGGGCGGCGTGCGATCGAAGCCAGCGTACCTGTGGTGGCAGCCATTTCAGGGCGGCACCAAGTTTGTCTTCCTGCAGACCATCGGCTGGCTCTGGTATGGCTTTTACCTGGCGCTGGCCATCGTGTTGTGCATGAACAGCAGCAAGTTTGGTGACATCGCGGGGTGTCTAGTGCTGATCGTGGGCTTAGGTGGTGCTGGCGCAATTGCCATGTCGCTCTCGTACTTCCAATCGTCCACGCCGCTCAAGACAGTCGGCGGCAACGGCAAAGTGAGGTACTCGTACTGGAGCGACGCGATCAAGGGCGAGGTGACAATGGTGATGCTGTTCTCGCTTTCCTCGACGCTCTTCCATTTCCTGGTCGACTACTTTCAAGACCAGATGACGCCGTCGATTAGGGCGTTTTGCTTGGTGCTTGCCATGGCTCTGTTCGTCTTGGCGTCGACAGTCTCCCACTTTTCAGGGCGGAAGCTGTACTCCCAGTTTCGGCTGTGGCAGCCTTTCGAAGGCGGTGACCGGTACGTCATCCGCCAAGCTGTGGGCTGGGCGCTGGTCGGCGTGCAGCTTCTGTTCGACTCGCTCCTGCTCACGCTCGTGTCACAAGCTATTCCGTTTGGAGTGCTGAGTGTACTTGGAGTCTTTGCCGTCGCGCCACAAGCTCTGATTCTGTCGTCGGTCCAGTACTTCCAGCCATCCGAGTCCAGTGCGAATAGCCAAGCGAACCAGACGACATGCGGAAGTGGCTGGCAGACTCGAAAGTGGAGTACACTGATCCGAAGCTCCACGCTGAGGTGGCACACGGGATCGAACGTGTTCGTCGTCCTTGGCTCGCTGTGTCTCTTCGTCAGCGCTGAGATTCTCGGTAGCAGAAGATCGTCGTTCCAGCGTGCTGAAGAAGTGCTGTATATCTTTGGCTGTCTGCTGTCGAGCTACGGCATCGTGTTCACGCACTGCATCCTCGGTCCGAAAGTGCACCCGACGTACCGCGTCTTCCAACCATTTCGAGGCGGGATCAAGTTCATCACGTTCCACGGCGCAGCGTGGACAGTGGTCTCAGTCGCGTGGGCTCTGTCGATGACGGCGATCTACTGGAGCTCGGTGTTCTTCGAGATTCCAGGAATCCACCTCATCACGGGTCTGCTGTATATCGTGCCGCAGTCGATCTTGCTCTACTCGATTCCACTGTTTCGGCCGACTGACGAGCGAAGTGCCAGCCGTGTGCAAGGAAAGGAACGGCAAAGCGAGCAGAACCTCAAGGCGGAAGACCTTGCGAACCAGTTCTTCGTCGGACGGCTGCTGGGCTTTGCCGGGTGCGCAGTCTTCGTGCTCGTCGACCTCGCCATGGTCCGCTGGGGGCCATCCATTCCCGTGTTCCCGATGACCGTCTCGGCGGTGCTCGCTTTATTCTCGTCGATCCCGCTCTCGTACAAGTTTGCTTCATCCAACTACGGTACTAAGGCGAAGTCCATCGGCGGAGGCATCGTGTTCGTCGTGCTCGGATGCGCGCTCTGGTCGTTCACGTTGCTGCTTGGCGGTCTCTTCAGCTACAATTTGTGGAAAACCCAACACGTCAGCTTCGCCGTCACGAGTGTCAGCGAGCCGACGAAGTACCTGGGAACGTTCACAGGGAGTGTGGGCTTCACGGCGCAGCTGCTGTTCTTCCAGGCGTCCGAGTCGTCGCATTTCAAGAGTGAACTGGGCATCAAGCTGCCGCTGGAGGAGAAGCTGTTCATGACGGTGTCAAACCTGAAGAAGCACCTGGCGTTTGCCTCAATCTGGGTGTACTCCTCGGTGCCACTGATCGCTGGGCTTCTCTATGCACACACCAAATCGGTTCTTCCAAAGCACTTGGCCACGAGTCAGATCTTCGTGCTGCTGCTCTGCTCAGCGGCTGTGATCTGGTCGGCGTGGTGGATCCAGCAGCAGATCGTCTCGACCGATTGTGCGTACTTACCCCACGATGGCGCGAGGAAGCTGCAGGCGAAAGCTTCAGCCTCAGTCGCGGAAGCACTGACGCAGGGCATCCCGATGCTCAACATCGGATTGGATTGCTACGTGCAGATTGCAGCGTTCCTGTCGGTCTCAGAACTCATCATCTGTTCATCGACAAGCAGAAGGCTGAGCAGGCTACACTCGGAGGATTTCTGGAAGCAGGTCTTTGTCGAGCGGTTCTTTGCGAATCGAGCCAAGCAGTTTCACCAGCTGCCAGCCAAGCGCCATCTTCCGACAGGAACACCGCTAAGCAATCTGACAGCGCCAATTGCGATTGGGGCAACTCCGTTTGCAGCGACGACGCTGAATCGTGTGGAGTCTGCAGCAGTGAACCTGATCTGCAGGTTGAAGTGCGTTCCCAGCTACAACGCCCCGAGGCGCTTGGCAACAGTGAACATGTGAGTGACTTGATGATGTTGACAATGTGCTGGCAACCACTCACGGACTCATGGACAGTATCTGATCCTGTTGCTCACCACTAAATTGTGTTCAGGCGGAGCAAGTGGAAGGCGTTTTGTATGGGAGGCGAGAAGCAATTCATATTTGAACAGTGTGCAGTGTGCAAACAGGTTGACGCCGTCAACAGTTCGCTAAAGCGCTGGGAGCAGAGCGAGAGCTGCTCGATGAGAGCGCCGAGCACCTGGGTGACAGTGTGCAAATGCGTCAACCCCGCCACTCTCCGGTACGAGAAAGCCCACCGAGCGTGCTTGGAGATGAAGTTAAAAGATGGTGATCGCCAGTCGACGGCCCCCACTCCAACAGCAGCTTCGTCGCCGCTCGAACCCTGTTCAGTTTGTGAAACGAGACTGACAACCAGTGAGCGTCTCCCAAAGACGATGCGAGAGCTGCTTCAAGCGACGTGGGAAGATTTCCGGCGCTCGGGTGAAGACTTTGGCGGCGGCTTCTTCGTGTTCGTCCCAGCGAGCGCGTCGCTGTTCATCTTTTGCCTCAAGAAAGTCGGCTGGGGCTCCTGGGCGATGTACGCGTGGGTCGTGACGATCGTCGCGCTCTGTTTCATCATCAACTCGCCTCGCTTCGATCGCTGCCTTGCGCATCTGGGTGGAGCTGAGACGCCGAGCTTCCAAGCCTACCAGCGAGCGTACCATGCGCTCGCGATGTCGAGCATCATGAGTCTCGCGTGGTGCTGTCCGACGATGAACCAAGCCGAGGCTGCGTCGAGTCCGTCGCTTATTCAGATGGTTACCAAGGTTGCGTTTCGCGGCAACTGCGCGTTCTTCTTTGCGCTCTCTGCTGCTGCGTTCCTCGCATTCTGGAGGACGCAGTACAGGATCGCGACAGTTGATGGAGCGGAAGCCTCAACGCGATTGCCGGAAGAGCCAAACTGGTCGGAGGACACGACGAGTCGAGAAGAGAGCGGAAGTGCCAATGCGGAGGAGAATTCAGGTTGCGTGCTGTGTCTGCTGAAGCTCTGCGACAGCGGAATGGAGCAGTGAGAGGCTATGATCAGGACTGTAGAGAGCCCGCGGTTCATAGTGTATGTGCATATTTAAGAGCATGCATGCGCGCTCCACTTTTCCCACTTTTGCCTACTGTGAGTCCGTGACTCGAGGTGCTCTAAAGCACACTTCTTGCCTGCTTCCCATCATCGTTGCTGCTGATTCAATCGATCGATGCGTCGGCGCCGGAGCTCGTCTTGCGTCATGTGCTGCTGAAAATCCGGCGTCGACTCTCGAAAAGAAGCTGCCGAGGAACCGCTTTGCTCTGCTCTGCGATACTCTTGTTCTTGCAGTCGTCTCGCGAGCATCTCATCGTTCTCGTACGCTGGCGGGGACGACGACCCTGACGGGGATGCTCGGTTCGAGCTCGGATGTGGGCTTTGATCTTGTAGCGGTGCTGGCGGCATCAGTTTCCGAATGAAGCGCACGAGGAGGCTCACAAGATTGGCTGCACTTCGCTGAAGTCCAGGCGAGAGCACGTAGATGTAGCCTGGTATGACAGATGAACAAACATATGTGAGATCATGGTCTCACTCCAGAGCTCATCCTGCGAACCAGTCAGTCACGCATTACCTGCGAGGATGCCGCACATGTGGCCCATGAACGACGAGCGCGGCACGAGAAAGTGAATCACCACAAGCTCTAGCCACGCCGCGTACTTTGTCGGCACCTGGAAGCCGTAGACTGACGTGAACGCCGGCGAGTTGTGGTTCAGCAGCACCTGTTATGACAATAAGCGCACTCATTTGTTCATTGATGCAGCAACAAAATACGCAGGTGTCCAGTAGCTTTCTCACCTTCAGCGCGAAGAGAACACCCGAAAAGCCGATGCTGCATTGGTAGAATGGTTCCTGTTAAGCATGCATACCAGTAGCGACACAGGTCATCAGATCACGTCTGACGGGATGGAATGCATCTCATAGAAACTACGCACATGCACGTGAGCCAGTCGTGTGAGTGCGAAGCTCACAGCAACGACCAGCACTTGCGAGAGTACGAGCAAGTAGCAAGTGGCGACTGCGAACCGCGCGCTGCCCAGTTTGTGCTCGAGATGGTAGCCTTTCCACAGGAACGACGCCCTGCGTGCGACACGAATCCAAACTGCGGCGCTCGAACAAATGCCAGATAATGAATGACACGCGCGCATGCATATTCAGCAGTCGTACATGTTATGGTACAAGTGCCAGTCGTCCACGTGCAGGAGCGCCGACGCGAAGAGCCGCGCGACATCGTGGTCGTGCACGATCTTGTCCGGGCATCTGAATGAAGCACAAACACGAACGTTTGGAAAGGAGCACCAAATGCGCCTTGAGTGAGACAAGCCCCGCGCGCCATCATCATCAGTCAGCTCCACGTTCAGAGCGGCGGGAATGGGAGCACGTACAGCGAGTACGGCCGGAAGAGGTACGGAGCGCGCGTCTTCTGGAAGTGCAGCGCATACATGAGTCCTGCAGCAGCACAACAACAAGACGCGTCGGTTAGCAAGCGCAGCGCTCAGTGTGCGGGAGCGTTAACGACCAGCTCTTCTGCATGTGCGCACCCATGAGCGCCAGCGTGAGCGGCGGCTTCCGGTCCAAGTTGTTGATGCGCTGCAGCAGCATGAGCAGCAGCGCCGCGTTCTGCCCATTACGCGCGCCGCCGACCCCGCGTCTCGCACGGCCTGGTTGGCCCCACATGCTTGGCCTTCACGCTCTTGCGCTTTGGTGGCGGCTGACGTGTTCAAAGTTGAAGACGCCAGGTCTCGATTCCCTAAAAGAAGCAAAAGGACTCATCAAGACGGATCCTAATGTTTCTAATAGTCCAGGTCACGATTTTCAAAAAGAGGCAGAAAGACTCATCAACGACAACGAACTGAATCCTAATCAAGAACGCGTCATTCAATTTAGGACATGTGACTGGGCCAATTCCTATACCAGATCTGTTGTCCGCTGGAGAAATCGAAAGCGTGCAAGTAGACGTACAACATGACACTTGACTGTACGAATGCACTACTAAAGCTATACTGTCCTACAACACCACCTTCTCGGTAGCTCACTGTGAACACCGTCGAACCGACTAATCGCTGCTTCGGGACAGATTAGTATCGATACTAAACTGCAGACCAGTCTTTGGCTGCGTGTTTGGTCTCATGCTCTTCCCTCTCGGCCTTCGTGCGCATTCCTTTCCTTTTGCTCCCGTTCATTCCGCAATTCGCTTCAAGAGACGCACTTCAACCCCGCACTCTCTCTCTCTCTTTATCCGCTCAAGAAGAAGACCCCAGACGCCAGTATGCTGAACGTGCAGCAGCTCATCGAGTCCGTGCCGCAGGACGTCTACGGCGTGGCGCTCGCGACCGTCGTCGCCTACTTCGCGCTGCGTGCCTTCTGCAACGTCGACCGCGTGCTCAAGAAGCTGTACCCGGTCGTGCTGCTCGCCGGCGCCTACTACCGCTACCACCTTCTCTCTACCACAACGGACGCGACGACTGCCACGAAAGAGAGCAGCGTGCTGCTCGAAGCGCTCAAGAGCCTGCACGCGCAGGCGCCGCACGTTGAAGCCGCGCTGGGAGACCTCGTGGTCGTGGCGCTCGCGCTCCACGTGAGTGTGAACGTGCTTGACACGCTGCGCAAGTCCCGTTACGTGTCGAAGAAGAACGTGCTGAACGTGCTCGGCGGCACGGCCGTGAGCGTGATGAAGAAGATCCCGTTTGTCTCGGGCAAGCTCGCGAGCGAGATCAAGAAGATCGAGGAGCAGATCGAGCACTCGCTCAAGGGCGAGGAGCACCAGAAGATGGCCAAGATCTACGAATTGCCTGCCAAGGGCATGGCGGACGACAAGCTCGTGGCGCTCATGAAGACGCTCGCGGGGGACGCCGACAAGAAGTGGCAGGACGGTCTCGTCTCGGGCGCGGTCTACCACGGCGAGAAGGACCACCTGGACGTGCTCAACAAGGCGTATGCGCTTTTCTCGGTCTCGAACCCGCTGCACGCCGACATCTGGCCCGCGGTCGGCAAGTTCGAGGCGGAAGTGATCTCGATGACGGCCAGTCTCATGAGCAGTGGCAACGACGATGTGTGCGGCACACTCAGCTCGGGCGGCACCGAGAGCATCTTCCTGGCGACCAAGACGCACCGCGAATACTACCGTCAGAAGCATGGCATCACGCAGCCAGAGATCATCGCTTGCGTGACGGCGCATGCTGCGATTGACAAGGCGTGCGAGATCCTCGGCATCAAGCTCATCAAGGTGCCAGTGGACCCGAAGACGCTCAAGTCGGACCTGAGCGCGATCAAGTGGAACATCACGGCGAACACGATTATGATCTACAGCAGCGCGCCGAACTTCCCGCAGGGCATCATCGACGACATCGAAAGCCTGTCGAAGATTGCCTTTGCGAATGACGTGGGTCTGCACGTGGACTGCTGCCTGGGTGGCTTCATCCTGCCGTTCGCCAAGAAGCTGCGCCCGAACATGCCCAAGTTCGACTTTGAGCTGCCGGGTGTGACGAGTATGTCGTGCGACACGCACAAGTACGGCTACGCGTCCAAGGGCACGTCGGTCGTGCTGTACAGGAGCAAGGAGCTGCGTCGCTTCCAGTACTTTGCGTACCCAGACTGGACGGGTGGACTCTACGTGACCCCGACGCTCGCTGGCAGCCGACCAGGTGCGCTGAGTGCGGCCGCGTGGGCATCGATGATGCGCCTGGGCTACGAAGGCTTCATGAAGAACACGGAGCAAATCCTGCAGGTCGCCGAGGAGATCAAGGCGGGCATTGCGAAGATCGACGGGCTCTTCGTACTGGGCGACCCGCTCGTGATGGTCATCTGCTTTGGCGGCAAGGGGATCAACATCCTCAAGGTGAGCGACGCGATGGCTAAGAAGGGCTGGAGTCTCAACGCGCTGCAGCACCCAGCGTCCGTGCACCTGTGCGTGACGGTGCGCCACATCGGCAAGGCGAAGAAGTTTCTGAAGGAGCTCGAGGAGGCGGTGGCGATCGTCAAGCAGGACCCGAACGGCGCGCTTGACGGCGGCAGCGCGATCTACGGCATGGCGTCGAGCATGCCCGCGGGTCCAGTCGAAGACATCCTGCGCATCTACACGGACGTGACTCTCAAGGTCTAGAGACAAGAAAGATCCCACAGAAGAAAACCAGTGCGTCCCACTATTCGTCCAAATCTATTTGCCTTCCCAATCCCCCCTCACTCGTCTCGTTTGATAGCTCACACTGTACTCACCACCACCTTGTTGAGCTTCTTGCCTGGGAAGTGCGGCTTGGGTTTCTTGCTCTTCTTCGTGCTCTCTCGGCTCCTACTTGTTGCACTCGCAGGTGTCGAGAGCGCCGCGCGATCCTGAGTCCCCGTGTCTGCTTGCTGAGCTTCGCACAGCTGCTTGACGCGACCGATCTGCTCCGCCAGCACCTTCATGCACACGCCCTTGCGTGGGTGCAGCGACGTCCAGAGCCCGCTTAGCTTGAGGTTGCTGTTGGCGCTGCCAGTGCTACCGCTGTTCTGTGGCGGTGTAGCAGAGACACTCGCGCCAAAGGAAAACATCTTGTCGATCGGCTGCTCACCCTGAAACTCGTACACCCAGGCTCCCTCGAGCTCTTCGAGCGATCTCTCCGTGTACAGCAGCGGCGCGACGTCCACGAGATACGGAGCGGGCCAGAACATTGCGTTGCCCGGTGCGAACTCGACGTCTGCGGCGTCTTCACTCGCGTACGAGACCTCCCAGTCGCAGTCGAGCTCTTCAGTGTCTTTGGAATTGTTGCTGATGGCAGCGTTTGCTGGTGCTGCCAACTGGCGCGTCGCTGGGTATGCCACCGAGGTCATGAACTTGATCGTGATGATGAACACTTCGTCGTCTTTGCTGCTGCGAGGGATGCGGAAGCACTTGGCTGCAACGCCAAGGAGCTCGTGTTTCCGGTTGAAGAGTATTGCGAGCGGCGTCGACGCATCTCCACCACCCATTTGTGAAGCCATTTCAGTGGTCGAAGCTGTTGACGATGATGACGTGGGTTCAACCCGAGTAATCGCCACGGACCTGAAGAGGCTCTCGCTCAAGAGCTCCTCGTGCTGCGCGTTCTCGGCGACAAAGTCCCAGTAGTAAAGCGGCAGAAGCAACATACAGCGGTCGCAGTGGAAATGCTCCGGGTGGACGTCGTCTTCGTCCAGACGCGCCCAGCGACTGCACTTGACGTGGTACGTCTGACCGCAGTCCTCCTTCGCGCAGAGCAGGAACGTGCCCCGCGCAGACCGCCGTGTCACTCTGATCGCCTTCGAGCATACGGCGCACGTTCGCGCTACGAGCACGCCGCGCTCGTCAAAGTGCACGAGGCTTTCGCCCTGCGCCTTGTGCTTGTTTTTGGAGCCTTTGCTGCCCATGGAGCGGAACTGGTCGGTCAGTGAGCGCGTGTGGCCCGTGTAGTTCTCCACGTGGAGCACGACCGTCAGCTGCGTGCTGATGGAGCACGAGATGAGCAGATTGAGGTTCTCGGGGCAGCCGCTCTCGATGATCCCAGGGACGCCGCGTTCCCCCGTGGGAGTGGAATGTAGGTGGAACGGCTCGAGCGGGGTCGCGAGGAGATCTGTGAGTCGACGCGCTAGCTGGTCTTTCAGGATACCGTGAGTGGTCTGCCTGGTTCAGACATGAAGCAGTCAGCCTACTGGGAGGAAATCACATCAGCCCATCGCGCAAGGAAGGACTAGCTTACCTCAAGCTTCAGCATCAGCAGAGGTGACTTGCAGATGTTCCACATGGTCGCAGCCGCGTACACACAGAGATCTACAAGGCGTGATTGCATGGTAAGATAGCCAAGCCCAAGATCGAGTGTGCTGCCATCACTACGTCGTTTGCCTCACCTGCATCCTTGCAGTCGAGCAGCCGAAGCAGCGTCGAGATACCCGAGATGGTGTCGATCTGGATCTGGCACTCGTTCTGGATCGAGAACGCGAGCAGCGCTGCGGCGGACACGTGCTGGAGCTCGACGTCGGAGCTGCACTGCGCGTTGAAGAGCAGCAGGAAGAGCGGGCAGTGGTGGCGATGCGAGACGCACCCCCATCTGCAACGTATTTCACAGCGAACACACCACTAATCAGTTTTTACCTTTACAACCGGCGCTTTCAGACTGCTGCACTGTGATTTGCATTACCGGTCGCATGAGCTCGCGCTCAGCCTTCCTCGCTCCGACTGCGCCAGGTTGCCTAGAATCCTTGGTGTTTGACATCGTTGAGAGCGAGCGGTTTACACACACACACACACAGTAGCCACAGGTCAGCCATAGCGAGCTTGCAGTCAGACGTATATCTAGGCACTACCCCCACCTAACGACTTCACACATACCCTGCGCAGTAGCGCTGCGTGGCTCGCGCTTGGCTCGCGCTCCAGATCGCCGTGATGCGCCGCACGGCCTGGAACTGCACCATCTGGTCGCGCAGCTTCGCGTCGCGCGCCATGAGCAGAAGGCGCTTGAGGTCCTGTTCTGTATCTCCGGCGCTCCGCTCGGCCTGCTCATTGCGCTGGATGAGCGCCACGACCTCGCTGAACTTGGCGGGAGCATCTTGGTGAGCCATTGGGTTGTGATTGTTGAGTCTGTTCCCCACCAAAATGGGTTCAGCTGTGTGGTCGCAGGCCAGAAGGTGTCGATTGGTGGCTACCAGTGTGTCTTTTGCACCACGCGAACTGCCGCTCCGCTTGTGGCACAAGCAAGATCCACACACTCCGCAGCAGCGTTGTGCTTGTGTTTGCGTCGGCTCGAAGCGGCTCGGAAAGGAGCGATCTCCCTCTTCACAATTGCGTGAGGCTCACTTGAGCTTGGCGTTTGTATGGTGGTTGTGAGCATCTCCCTGAGTTTGGCAGCCCATCGGCTTCCTGCGTCCGAGGCGTGTGCTTCAAATGTGTATACTCTCGGATAGTTTGCGCGACAGTATACAAGCTGTGCCGTCGAAAGTTCGACTTTCCATCGCGCCTCTCAAAGCACGCGACGCTGCTGTGTGTGTGCTGGAAATAGCGCCAAGCGCGCGCCAGGAATACTCTCCAGACAGACACACGGACAGGCACACGCGCTGCTTGCCAGCTGTGCGGATCGTGCCTTAATAATCAGATCCAGCACCAAGAGCTCCATTCGCCAGCATGTTCACGCGGAGCAGCAGCGCGCGGAGCCTGGGGGACGCCGCTGACGTTGCTGCCAGTGGCGGCGGTCTGCTGCAGGGCCTGCGCAAGACGACGCTGCTCGCCAAGATGGGGCGCCTCGGCTCGTCCACGTCGCTGAGCGTCGAGTCGCCGACGTCGTCCGCGGCGCCGCTGTCGTCGTCCCCGTGGCTCGAGCGCCAGGAGGTGCTCGACGCAAGAACGCGCTACTTCCTCGTGCTCATGAAGCGTTTCCAGGAGCAGGACGGCAGTCTGCGGCAGCTCGAGGCCGAGCTGGGCGACATGCTCCTGCAGATCCAGGTGAGCTGGTGTTTGCATGTCAATCACTTGGTGGCCATCTCTCCTGATCAACGGCTTGTATGGCTTGCATGGGTGTATGGATATGGACGTGTTGTAGAAAGCGTGCGCGGCCATGACGCGTACGGTGGAAGTGTTCACTCAGACGTTCAGGTGCGTCCATGTATTCAACAGATGAGTATTGCCATGGCCTAGTGACTGAGCGCTCTGTTGGGACTACAGATACGACGCCGCGTCCTACAAGCTTGGCGTGGACTACCTGGCCGTGATGAAGGTGATCGGCCATGGTGGTGCCGACATGATGGAGCAGTCGATCCGCTTCACCGTATTGGACCCGATCCTCGCGCGGCTCGAGCGCCACAACAAGCTCCGCGGCAGCATCCAGGCCTGGGAGCAGATCTACGCGGATGTCGTGGAGCTCCAGCTCTCACTTGAGCAGCAGCAGCTGAAAGGCTCACGGCTGGAGAAGGACGAGCGCAAAAGAAGGGCCGACCAGCGGCGGCTCGCGGAGCTGCAGGACCAGCTCGCTGAGCTCCAGGACACCGTCACGCCCCGGATTGGTACGTTTGTGTCGCTTGCCAGTCATTCGTTTGAGTAGTTTCTGACGTTGTGAGGTCGATTGGGATTGATTCTTACAGAGGAGACGACCGACACGTACCCAGCAGAGAGCCAAGTGCAGCTGTTCGCAGCCATGGTGCGTCCATGGAGACCTAGCTGATTGGTTGACAACAATACTGACCACAGCATGTGTTGACGACTGCTTTCGTTGTTAAACACAGAGACTGCAGCTGGCAATTTTCTTCTTCAATGCGAACCAGGCGCTCTTTGGTGGGCTCTCGGAGACGGAGACCGAGATGGTGCGAGGCCCTGAACTCCCCGCTCCAATCATCACAAAGACAATCTCGACAGTGCCATCCTCACCACCGTCACGACAGTCTCAAGCGAAAGACGGTCGAGCGCTTCTGAGCCAGCACAGCGTGGTGTCGAGTACGTCCACCGAGACCTCAACGGAGCTCGAGGCCGACGATTCGCACCAGACGGGACCATTTCCCAGCGAAGAAGACCGAGAAGTCGATATTGCCCAGACAGCTGATGAGCCAGAGGACCTGGAGCTTCGGTCGTCCATCACTCTAGAGGAGTTTGAGCTCGGCATGAGTCCTCCGGAGGCAATCCCGACTGAAGAAGAAGCTAGCGGTTCTTCCACTCGAACGAAGCGGTCGCTGAGCCACTCGGAGGAGGCGGCCAGCCACTCTGGGGACATTGTGAACCTGCTCGCGCTCGCATCAAGCTCAGTGCTTCCAGACTACTCCCAGGACGAGTGCTTCGAATCTGATTACCAGCCTGACGCGGAGAGGTCGGAAGACGGCGATAGCGTGAGCGAGCGATCTCTACGCACTGACAGTCTCGTGTCCAGTCCGCAATCTGGGGCGTTTTCGAGTTTCCGGAGGTCGTTTCAAGGCAAGTTCGGCGCGACTGGAGGGAAGAGCGACAAATTCCTGCAACGAACGAATTCGAACGCCAGCCAGACCTCGGTTTCTTCATCTGTAATCGACAAGGTAAGAGAGACCCAGCCTGAGCAATCTCAACAACGTGTTCAGATCATTTCTTGCGCATGTCTAACTCAAGGCTTATCGTCGCTCACTCTCTAACTAGTACCTCCCGCCGAGCCCACCGCCGCTCTCGACGTCCGAGTGGCGACGCATCGAGCGGTGTCTGTGGGAGATCGACCGCAACGGCGCACCGTCGCCGCCAAAGAGAGTGAGATCACCAGCAACCACTTCTGCCTTTACGGATACCACGGAAGATCCCTCCTGGCTGTCCACTGACGGTAATCTGCTGGCTAACCTCATCGAAAAGGTGAGTCGCATTTTTACGCAGTCGCTTGAAGATGATGCGTCGGTGTTAACACTGACACTGACATCCCCCCTCACTGTATACAGAACAAGCAGCTCTTCTTCGAATGCACGGCGT
The DNA here is from genome assembly GCA_023333845.1 of Globisporangium polare. NCBI lineage: Eukaryota > Oomycota > Peronosporomycetes > Pythiales > Pythiaceae > Globisporangium > Globisporangium polare. The sequence continues at coordinate 3,151 of JAASFQ010000290.1, read as the reverse complement.
TCTTGCCAATCGAGGAGATCGCGCAGCTCGCCAGAGCCGACCGCTTGATGAATCTCACTCTGCGTAGCTGCTCGTCCGTGTGGAAGCAGTCGATCCGCACCTGTGGTCTGTCGCCGTCGATCCGGAGCTCAGTGTGGCTGAGTCTGTTCTATGGACAGACGCCGTGGCAGCCAGAGGCTAGAGCCAACATCTCTATGACGGCACCACATCACCTAAGCGCGCCTGAGACCCGCTCGAAGATCTATGAGCAGCTGCTGCTGAAAGTTGGCACGAGAATGGCCAGTGGCTCACTGGTCAACAGAGACGACTTCCCCTCGCCCTCCGTGATCAGCGAAGAGGACCAGCAGATGCTCGGGTGGCTCCAGGAAATCGACGTGGACGTCGCGAGGACGTGCAACACGGACATCTACGCCAATGACGTGGTAAGTGCAAATTCGGAGCTCTGCCAACTTGCCAGCCACAGCTTACTAAAGAGCCTAACCATCGTCTGCATACATGTTTTGTTGTAGGCTGATGACTGGAACGCAGCGTTCAACGTCCCGACAAATCCCTCAAGCGGACTCACCAACAGCACTGAATCCGAGCACTCGATCATCGAAGCTCTGGTGGAATCGGCCCTGCTCACGTCTCTCACAACAGACGCGCAGTGCGACTCACCGGCTTCGTCATCGTCCCCATCGCAAGTATCATCATCATCACGTATCGATAGGCGGCGAGGACTGACGGCTGCTTCAATTGAAGACAACGTGTCCAGATCCGCCGTCGAGGCCAAGATCCGACGCATTCTGCGCGCCTACGCCATGTACAACCCGCGCGTAGGGTACTGTCAGGGGATGAACTTTCTCGTGCGCGTGCTGCTCGAGGTGACGGAGAACGAGGCCGACGTCTTCTGGCTCTTCGTAGGCCTCTCGGAGCCCGAGATTAACCGCAACCTGTACGAGCCGGGGCTCGCAGTGCTGCAGCCGCTGCTCGCGAAATTTGAGCTGCTCGTGTCGTACCACATGCCCGAGCTCTTCGTGCACTTCCAGAGGGAGGGCGTCCACGTGGCGGCGTTCAGCACGCGCTGGTTCATGACCATGTTCTCATCCTTCGAGACTTTCGGGCCCACGCTCGTGCTGCGCGTGCTCGACCTCTTCGTGATCGACGGCTGGCGCGTGCTGCTCAGCATGGGGCTCGTGGTGCTCGACGAGCTGCGTGAGACGCTCGTGAAGAGCGACTTGGAGAACATCCTGCGCATCCTGCAGTTCCCGCGGAGCTACATGGTCGAGCCGGACCACGCGCGGCGGCGACAGCTCTTGCGCCATGCGCTTGCGTTCTGTACCACACGAGCAATCAACACGACGTGAGTGTGCGGGCCGTGACGAAGCTATCATCTTCAAGTGACTCGTCCGAGGTGTCAGCCTTTATAAGCGATTTCTGTCCATGGACTCAATGCGAGCTCTCATGCACAGCACAATTTTGATTAAAGCCAAATTGCAATTTACAGGGCATCGTTAACATGAATCGCTCTGCCCACCAACTGCGGTCCGATCTGCCTCCCGACCAGGAATGCGAAGTTACCCAAGCACGTGGAGACCAGGATCAGTCTGGGAACGGTGAATGGGAAATCGCAACCTCTTCCGGGTATGTCGTCATCGCTGGTCCCACCTGCCAGCGTAGCGACACTGCACCTCACCTCGAAAACGCTATCGATCGGAACTAAGGCTCACGTCGCCCCCAAAGGTTTGCGACTCCTTGAGCGAGACATCCGGAGAAACGAGAAGAACGACTCTCGTCATTGACACTTTGGAACAGGGCAAGTGCTGGTGCTTCGACACCACTGCACCTCCCGCTCCTCCTTGTTCCAACCCATTGGACCTCCTCGCCTTCTCACGGTATCCGATCCGATCCACTCGAACAGGCCTCCAAAATCGTCAGCTGAGACGGTATGTTCGCAGTAGAGAGAATACGCACTTGATGCGCCAACGGGTTCATCTGCACACCGTTTGACCGCAAAAAGAACGGCGGAAGTCAGAAAACGAAGCTCTCTACGAGATGCCGGAGGAGGAAGCGACGTCCCCCTCCGCAGTAGCAGCAGTTCTCATGGTGTCGCTGGCGCCACCGCACTACCTGCTACCGCTCCCACCACTCACGTCTGTCAGTGTCGTGCTCCAACGCTCGAAGGCAGGCGCGCCTCCTCACATCGTGACGCTGATGAGCGACCTTTCTCGACCACGGACTGCCGCAGCTCTGGACTCTGCCGCACGCGTGTGAAGCCAGCCTCCTGTCACTGCTCCCCCGTCTTGTTGCGCGCGACATATCGGAGGATGCTGACCCGCACTATTGGAGGCACCAGAGTCGCCTGGGGCTCGTGATGCTGTGAAGAACAGCAAGCTCGAGATGACCGAGTGGCTGCATGAGGTCTGCCCAAGTGTGTTGCCATACCTCGCGTTTGCTGGAGCTGTGAAGACAGGGAATCTGCGCTTGTTAGAATGGCTGTCGAAGCGTCACGAGAGCGTCGCACTGCTGCCACAGATCCTGGTCGCTGCGGCGTCGACCAACCCTTCGTCGCTGGCAGTCTTGTGAGATGGTGTTTGGAATAAATAAGAGTGAGCACATCCAGAAGTGTACACAGAAATCTATGGCCTTTGAGAACCAGGAGCACTCGCTACCGACGTTGTCAGCAGCAGGATCTCGCGAAACAAACGCACATGCTAATGCGTTGCTTCGAGAATACGAGAGTGCGATTTGGTGCTCAACGACAGCACCGACATGGAAATGGCTCTACCCCCTCAAGCCTTTGTCGTGTCGACTCGGCTCTGACGTCGCCAGTCGATGCCGCACCATCCATCATTTGTGGACTCACACCACTTGTTCATGGCGACTCGCCAGCCACTGCAGCATACGAAGGCTCCCTGCCCTCACGGCCTCGACCATCGCGTGATACGGCAGCACACTCGGACAGACGTCATGGAGCCACTCGACCATCTCCAAGTTGTCGTGCTTCACAGCGGATACAAGCCCCAGGCGGCACTGGTACCGCCAGTAGTGCGGATCAACACCATGTGCTATGCCACGCGTTACAAGACGGTGGAGCAGAGATAGATCGTTGTTCTCACACGCGCGCGGCAGACTCCAGAACTGCGGCCGCGCGTAGTCGAGACAGTCGCTG
>JAASFQ010000029.1:0-72787 GCA_023333845.1 Globisporangium polare | reverse complement strand
GACCCGCTGCGCGATTGTCTCGTACGGATCCCCCGTGCGTCCGGTGACTTCCTCGAGGCAGTAGATCGATTGACTGAAACTCCAGCGAAGGCCGAGAGATCATCGATGATCCGACCGTCAATAGCCGACGGAATATCCTTCTTGGGCGCCTGAGCGAACGGACTTGTCTGGAACTTGCGGTCGATGATCGGCGACTGCTCGATGCAATGGTTAGCGCCGACGCGCCGAAGCGCGCCTCTGGATCGATCCATGGAGAAATCGGCCCGTGTTGAGCGATGGAGCAGAGTAGCTCAAGTCGAGAGTACATTGCTGGGTGCTGGAGGAACGCAGCGCCTTGGTCAGACTCGGGTCCGACTGACTTACTTCCCGGTTTCACTTTTCCGTCTGAATTGGAGGCTAAACGATACTGGTTGATAGAGCACGCGTCCGTCTTCAACCTGTTTAGTCGACGAACCTGAATTTCCATGCACGTTGACACTATATCGTACCTCATCAATTTCATCATCACATTGCGTCTTCGTTTTCACTACTGCGCCTCGTAGAGGACTAAACTCACTCCTACTTTCTTTCCAGGCGTGATAGCCACTAGTGTTGGAGAAGCACAAAAGAGTGGCCTGCTCGAGCCACAACGCTGGGGATAGCAAGGTCACGAGTCTGAAGAACTTGCTTGTGAAAGTATTATGAACAAAGCAAATGTGTGGAGCGTTAAGGGCATTCAAACCCGCGCCAACCTTGCGCATCTGGACGTGTTCAAAATAAACAGTCGACAAATAAAGGTGAACATTCGGTTGGGTTCAGGAACCCTCTTCACACGAAGACATTGCTGTCGGACACAACTAGTGTTCTGCGGTACATGTTTATTTAGTCAATATTGTGCTTCCTATTTATACTAGTATAATCACAATATGTTGCCTGCTCAAGGTTGTGCGGAGGTCGCCTGATCCCGAAAGGTCACGGGACTCACCACAACGAGCCGACGGTGGGAGGAGGACAACTTCTCATCCTCGACAGCCACACACGCACACAATCGACGTCCAGCAAGGAGAACATACCCGCCGGTCAAGAATGCTCCCGGCGTTCCAGCTGCACCTGCACCAGCCCGTGCTGGAGCGCGTGGCGCAAGTGGGCAAGTTCGACGGCAAGCACCCGTCGCTCGCGTGCGGCACGACGGCGGGTAAAGTGTTCATCCACTCGCCCAACGAGCGCAACGACGGCAGCTTGGAGGACTCGGAGCAGAACGTGCGCTTCCTCAAGATCAACCGCAAGGTCTCGGCGCTCACCACGGGCAAGTTTCTGGACGCGGACGACGGCGACACGCTCGTCGTGGGCACGCAGGCGAGTCTGCTGGCCTACAACGTGGAGAAGAACTCGGACATCTTTTACAAGGACGTGCCCGACGGCGTGAACACGATGCTCTTTGCGCCGGCGCCCGCCATGAAGACGAGCAACGCCGCACCGGCGCAGATGGTCGTCGTGGGCGGCAACTGCTCGCTGCAGGGCTACGGCCGCGAGGGCAACGAGCTCTTCTGGACCGTCACGGGCGACAACGTGCGCGCCATGGCGCTCTCGGACGTGACGGGCCACGGCCGCGACGAGCTCGTCGTGGGCTCGGACGACTTTGAGATCCGCGCGTTCCAGCACGAGGAGACCGTGTACGAGTGCACGGAGACGAGCGCGATCCTGGCGCTCACGGCCGTGCAGAAGCAAATGTTCGGCTACGCTTTGCAGAACGGCACCGTGGGCGTGTACAAGGGCAAGCACCGCGCGTGGCGCGTCAAGTCCAAGAACACGCCGACGGCGATCCAGGCTTTCGATATCAACGGCGACGGCGAGAAGGAGATCGTGATCGGCTGGAACAACGGCAAGTTCGAGTCGCGCCGGCTCACGAACGGCGAGGTCGTGCACAAGGACGTGTTCGCGTCGCCCGTGGCCGCGCTCGTGACCGCCGACTACCGCATGGACGGCAACGAGGAGATCATCTGCTGCTCAGCCGACGGCGAGATCCGCGGGTACTTCATGGCCGCGGGCGAGTTCCCCACCGCCACAGCGGCCTCGGACCGCGCCGTGACCGAGGAGAAGGAGGTCGCCAAGCTCTCGAAATACAAGGCGGGGCTCCAGTTAGAACTGAAGTCCTTGGAAGCGCTCACGGCGACCTCGTCGTCGTCCTCCGGCTTGGGCAAGAACGCCAAGGCTTCGGGGTTGCGCATCAAGGCGGGCACCAAGATCCACATCAAGTCAGCAGCCACCAGGTCTTCGCACGCCTTCGAGCTCCAGGTGTCCACCGAGAACGAGAGCGTGATCAAGATGGTGACGATCTACGAGTACGACGTCGGGATCTTCGAGGGCGAGTCGCTCGTCGTACGGCCGCCGAACATGGTCTCCGAGGTCACGATCCCGCTGCAGCTCACCAAGTACGTGCCGGCCAAGATGGACTTCAAGGTGCTCGTGGGCTCGCGGGGCAACAACAGCACGTTCCACGTCTTCGAGGCGTCCTATGTACTGCCCAAGTTTGGCATGTTCCTGCAGCTGCCCAGCGGACTCGAAGGCGCCAGTGAGCCAAGAGGTAACGTGCGCTTCAAGACGCCCGTCAAGACCGCGCTCATGTGTACCTGGATCGAGAGTTCATTCAAGCTCAACACGTCCTGTCCCGAGACGCCCACGGTGGAACTCTTCTTCAAGTCCTTCAAGGACGGCAGCGCGCTGTGTATCTCCATCGCGCCCAGCGAGACGGTCATCCGCACGGACGACATGGACCTCGCGGCCGAGCTCGTGCAGGACATGTGCACGCACTTGGAGTGGCGCGAGCTCGAGTCCGCGGCTGATTTCCCCAGGCAGATGGAGGAATTCAAGAATTTACTGGTTCGTGTGGATGAGTGCAACGCCATTCGCCTCAAGCTCACGGGCGAGATGGCCGACGACTCGAACCAGGTCAAGAGCCTCATCATCCGCGCCGAGGACTCGCGGATCCTCAACGACATGTACGCCCTTGCTTGTGTAGCTCTTCGTTGTGGTCTACTGCCGGTGTACTGATTTTGCGAGATTGATTGTTTGGCTGACAGGGGCCGCATGCGGCGGTACTACTCGGAGCTCTTCACGCTCAACAACCAGCTGCTGGGCGAGTACACGAAGCGCAGCACCAACCACCAGGCGCTGCTCGACGCGCTCAAGGAGGTCAACTCGATGATCCAGCTGGCCGCACGCCTGCGCTTTGGCAGCGCCAAGTCGACGGTCGTGACCGCGTGCCGGAAGGCCATCAAGAACAACAACATCCACGCGCTCTTCTACATCGTCAAGACCGGCAAGGAGGAGCACCAGTAGGGAGATTTGTACTGGACATTAGCTGTCAGAAGAAGCATGTCGAGCGAATGAAGCCAAGCCAGTCAGTCAATCATTTGTCAGATCGCTCTCATACACCTGAGCTTGGCTTCGCAAATGCGGGTTCTTTGGCTGGGATAGGCGCCTTATCACAGGCGCGTTCGTCGCCGACTGAAATCCTGCGCCTCATCCTCGGGACTAAATATCATAGAGCGCTTGCGCTTCTCGCCCGCTGCCGCGTCCGGATTGGGTGTAGCCGCCAGCGCCATCATCTCTTCATCGAACGCGATCTTGCGGATGATTTTAGGAGTTCTGTAGCATTACATATCGAGATTGTTAGTGAAATGCACTTTCACACAGTATTGCCAATAGACAAGAAAACGAGGGAGGGCTGCCTCAGCGCACCTGTCTCGCGCGACTTCGCGGTAGTTGCTCGCTCCGACGGCGTTCTCTTGATGATAGTTGCGAGCGTCAGCACTCTCTCTTCTGCTTGTGATGAACTGGTTTCGCTGCTGTTGTTGCTGGGGGAGAGCTTGAGCCTGTGCTCGGTGCTGTTCATACATGTTCGCTTGATGGTACGACGCTGCTGCTGGCATGGGTGGAGCAGGCGCTGTAGCGACTGGTTGGTAGTGAACAGCTGGAGCTGTTGCTCCCCCACCCAGTGGCCGTCCTCCAAATGCTGCGTTAATCGTTCTCTCGACGTCCATGTGCTCGTTGCCAAAGCTCGTGAACGCTCGACTTGGAGCCATCGCGACGGGGCTCCTCGGACGGCGGATCACCGTCAGAAACTCCTCGTCGCTGTCGTCAAAGATGCTCTGCTCCGACTGCGCAAAGCGTCCGATCGATCGCTGTGGGGGCTGCGATGGTGATGGCTCGGCTGGGTAGAAATCAATGAACTCTTCCTCGTGGAGCTCATGCTGAGGCTCTGCTTCTGATACAAAACGCTCGTGGCTCTCTTGTGTGCGCTGCTTCCGTACAGACGACTCATGGGCGGACACAAAAGTGGTCTCACTTGCCTCTTCGACATCTCTCCGCAACGAAGAGGAGTACGAGAACGAAGGCTGCGGCAGCTTGGACGCTGCCAGGTCATCGTCGTCCACCTCCGCCTCTGAATCCTTCTGCCACGAATAGCGACGCATCTCGCGCTGCACCTGGCGCTGTTGCGTGTCTGAGATTGACGACGACTTTGCACTTCCACCGACACTGAGCCTTCGTTTCTCGGATGGACGACGCTCTCCGGACGATGGTGCAGACGCAGTCGCTCGCTCTGCGCTTTCAGTAGCAGCTGGCGACGCGAAGTATGAACGCGACGGCTGCTGCAGCTTCGATGGCGGGAGATCTGCGCTTGCGACGCCTGCGCCTCCCTGGTGTGAGCTCCTTGCCTCTCGAGCCCTCCATGCAGACGAAGAGGTTGACTTGGCGCTCTTCCCAGTCGACTTTTGCGCCAAGTGCGTCGACGATGGCGGTCGCAGCCCCGACGGTGGGTTCGCAGCATCTTCGTGCTCACCATTGCGATTGTGTCTGGCTGTGCTTCCATCTCCCGGCGCCTTCTTCTCGCCGGAAAGTCCCTGTTCCGAGGCATACGCATTCAATTAGCCCGCTGTCTGCCTGTCTATCCAAATAAACGAATCACACATGGCTCGACAAGTTGCGCAAACGTACCAGGGACTTCCGTCGCAGCAGCTTCTTCGTCTTTGCCGCCGAGCTCGCTCGCTGGAGCTCTCTGAGCTTCGCGCCCAGCTGCGTCTTCTGCTGCTGGAAGGCGTCGTCGCTCAGCACCGGCGGCGCCTGCGGGAGGACATTCAGCGGCAGGTGCAGACGCAGGCGGCGCCGGAAGAGCAGCGGCACGGCCACTTCCACGAACACCACGAGCAGTCCGTAGTAGAAGCAGATCTGGAAGAGCAGCGAGTCCTCGTCCACGGGCAGGAACAGCGCCTCGTGCGACTGTGACTGCGACTGCAGCGTCGTCATTGCGATGGCAGTTGTCTGCTTTGTCCGATTGAGCTCAAAGGCAAAAATGGCGGGAGCGAATGTGGACCACACCAGCTGCATTCTATGTGGCCCACAGCATCTGTAATCAATGTGGACCACGCCAACAATAGAGAATTCTTCAGCCCGAAAAGCAATTTGAAGAAGAGAGCTGCCGAGTGTGCAGAACGAGAAAGATGACGCTCGAGCAGGTGCTGAGCTCCGCGTTCCGCGAGTTCTGCGGCGGCGTGCAGCACGCGATCTCTCTGCACCGCATCCTGCTCTTCTACATCAACTCGCGGCTCATCTGCGTCTCCAGCGCCAAGGTGCGTCGCGCTACTCTAGACACTTCTTGCAAGGGCTGCGGATCGCACAGAAGAAGTAAGCAAGCAAGTTGCTTGTCGTGACGCACGGACTCACACTTGTCTCTGTATTGTGTGTGTGTGTTGATGTGATGTGATGTTTTTTTCTTCTTCTTTCTCTTTGTGCTGTTGCGTTGCTATTCATGATAATCTGGTGGTCTAGTGCTTTGTGCTCAATGGGCTGATCTTCCTCGGGAGCATTTTCTTCTTCGACCGCGCCGTGATCCCTGTGATCCACCTCTTCGGCGAGATCCTGCAGAGCTCGTTCTCGCAAGGGTGCGTTTGTCGGCGTTAGCGGGGCCTGTGCTGCTGTCTTCCTATCCCGAATGTACTTACCAAGTACCTTATCTGACCAATATGCGCGATACACAGGCCTGCGCAAGCGGAAGATGTTCGCGACCGCGTCGACGGCTTCGTCTTCCTGCTTTACCAGGTGTGTTGCAGTTGTGACAGTGTCGCTTGGGGTTCTGCTGTTACTGCTGTGTTTGTGTGGGCGGTTGAACAGCTAACCGATAGAACTGTGTGTACTCCACTCCTCCTCCTCAGGTCCTCTGGATGTACCCAATCTACTGCATCAGCTTCATCCTCAACACGATTTGGTACCAAGAGATCGCCGACGACGGTATGCTTCTTTTTGCTTGCAAGCCGGAGCTCTTCGTATCGCCCAAGCCATCATTCTCAAAGGGTATCTATTGGCGTGTTGTCTTGTAACACAGCGTACTTGCAGCTCCACGGGAAGCCAAACCCGACGCCCGTCGCAGACATGCTTCGGTATTGCGGAAGCTCAACCCTTGGGTCTATCTATCGGTATGCTAACCATTGTGCTAACTCGAATGCTGATGCATCTACCTTTTAATTACAGCGATGAGCTCTACCGCGCGATCCTCGTGGCGTTCTTCCTGTTGCAGACCGTGCTGTCGTACCTGATCCCTGTGATCGGGCCCGTGACGAGCTTCATCCACCTCAGCTGGCTCTACTCGCTCTACTGCTTCGAGTATAAGTGGTCGCTCGCGGGCTGGAGTCTCGAGAAACGTCTCGGCCACTTGGAGCAGAACTGGTAACGACATTGTTTGTGGGTTTGTTGGTGCTACCAACAGTGTCTAGAGTACTGAGTACTGTTGTTTTGTATTCTATTCTCCTGCAGGGCGTATTTTGCTGGCTTCGGCAGTCCGTTCACGCTCGCGACGTTCTTTGTGCCGAACTTTGTGAGCAAGGGCATCTTCGCGCTGCTGTTCCCAGTGGTGCGTCTGTCGTTGTGGTTGTGGTTGGCTTTCTACAGGCATACGTGCTGAGTCGAAGTCGTCTAATGTCTTGAACTTCATGGTGCCCAACAGTTTTTGCTTCTAGCAATTGCGTGCGATCCGGTGTCCGAGTCCGACGACCAATCGCGCAAGCTGCCGATCTTCAGGTCAGCTTCCTTTGCATCACATTCGTGATGAGAATGCCATTCGTTGTACTAACTGGGTATGGCTGTTACTGTGCTGATTGCAGGTTCTCGCGATGGTGGAGCCTTCAGCTGCTGCGCCGTATCGGGAAGGCCACGGGTCTGCAGACAAAGAAGCAAAAGGCACAGAAAGAGCGCGTGAAGCGATCTTAAAGGCTGAACCACTTCGTATTCACGCAAGCACAGCACAAGAGAAAATCCAGCACTGCAAGACACGCACACGCACAGCATCAATCCGGTCGGTCGAGCCTCGTAGCATACTTTCGTACAACAAAATCCAAGGGTGTGTGTTGCATAAATCGCTGCTCATAAGGTCACTTGCCACTCAAATATATAGGAACACCACGTCTCTTCAGAGCTCCGAGCTCGCTCGTGAAACTCCCATTCCTGCCATCGGGCTCGCTCATGAGAACAAACAAGCGACAAGCAAACATGCAGAGATCTCAACTACAGGCGGCTATGGCTGATGACGAGGCGTACACGGTCTCCAAGATGCTCTCGAGCTTCAACGAAGTGATGGCGCCCGTGGCCTCGGACCCGTCGGTCTCAGTTTTACTGCAGCGCAAGACGGAGAACGGCGTGATGCTCAACACGTCGGACAAGGAGATCGCGTTCCTGGACATGAAGGCCAAGGTGAAGCACTCGGCGCAGCGGGTCGCCAGGCTCGACCGCAAGAGCAAGAGCAAGTGGGTCGACGAGCAGCGCGTGAGGGGCAAAGCAGCCTTTGAGCACCACGAGTACGCGGCCGCAGCCGATCTCTACGTGCAGGCGCTCACAGCGCTCGACTTTGGTGACTCGCCCGAGGAGAAAGAGGAATGCCAGCTCAATATGCAGCTGCCGCTCACGTGCAACTTGGCGGCGTGCATGCTGATGATGGAGGTGAGCTCTACTTTATGCGAGGCGTGAAGACATGGAGAGACTCACAGTGGTTGTGCTGTGTGTTTAGCAATGGGAGAAGGCTCGGCAGATGTGTGACGAAGCCCTGAAGATCAATCCAAAGTACATCAAGGCACTGCAGCAGCGTGCACGTGCGTACACCAAGCTCACCGCGTTTGACAAAGCGAGGTATGTTGCGTCGTCTTGCTGTCCTCATGGTGGACTGAAAAGCTCACGTATAGGTTATCATTCCTTCTTTGCATGCAGAGACGACGTTCGCAGCGCCATCGCTGCGACTGACGACCAAGTCGACGCTGAATCACTTGCCCTGCTGTCTCGACTGGAGAAGCAGCTCATCGACATCGACCGCGCCGAGAAGCGCCACAGGCAGCAGCTGCTCCAGCAGAAGCAGTTCCACAAGAAGATGATGCGCGAGGCCGTGGGCAAACTCTACAACGACAAGCGACAAGTCCCGTTGGTGCCCTCAGCCGACGACACTTCAGATACTCAGCCTGACTCTTCATCATCCTCACTACCGTCTCGAGTCGTCGGATGGGCGATGGGCGCTCAGCTGCCTGCGTTCCTCCAGCTCGCACTCGTAATGATCGCAGGTCTCTTCAGCCGCCTGCTGCACAAGCAGCAAGCCAAAGTCAAGGAGCTGTGATGTACAATGGTGGTTAACCTAACAGAGCCTATCAAAATCATACCTAGCTATTGGATAACAGCCGTACTTATCTACAAGAACTGGCGCGAGATCGTTGGCGCGGTGAACTTGGAGTTGATGCCCTTGGAGGCCTCGATGATCTTGGTCGCGGCGTCGTTTGACATGCCTCGGCTCGCTGTCAGGTCGCGATCTCTGTATGAGTGACGCAACAGCAATGACAAGAGACGTGAGCTCATCAGACAATAACTCAACACGAACTGTAGGTTGATCAATACCAAACGTACCTGTCCCATACGGCCTTGGGCTTCGCTTTGCCTCCGCCTGCTGCTTTCGCCTCGTCAGCGAGGCGCTGCTGGTGCTGCTCGAGCAGCGACGGCCCGCGGCTCTGGCGCAGCTGCTCCATCTGCCTGCGCATCTTGTCGTCCGCCTCGGGGTTTGCCGCGGGGACAATCGACTCGTTTACGCCAGCACCGCCCTGACTGGCGGCAGCGGCCAAGCGGCTCGCAGATGAGGCCGACGCTGCGGTTGGCGCGTTCTCTTCGCGGACGTACCCAAGCAACTCCCTGCACAAGCAGTCAGGTAGTCAGGTAGAATCATCAGTGCAAATCTACCCTAGCATTCCAACGCGACGGCTGCTCATCGAGAGTAAACCTTACATGTCGAGTTTGGCTCGGCGCGCGCGATCACGCTCCGCTGGCGCGTCGAACCAGGTGTGGTCCACAGCCGCCGGCTCCTTACTGCAGTGACAATGACAACCACAACAATGTCAGCGTTGTCGTCACAGGCCACACACATCCAATAGCATGGAGGACTCGTACGTTCGGAATGCGGCGGGTTTTCCTGGCGGTCGGTTCGCTGGCGCCAGCGAGTCTTTGAAGAACGAGCTCTCGGGCATCACCGTCATCCACTCCTGACGCGCGAGCGGCGCACTCTTGTCCTTCTCTGTGCTGCTGCGTGACGAGACGCCTCGCGCGCGATCCCACTCGGCTTGTTTCAGCTCCAGAGCGCGACGAGCCATCTCGACCTCGACCCGCTCGTCTGCCGGTCGGAAGCCCTTCATCCCAGGCAGCGCTGGCCCCACGACCTCATCGTCATCGTCGGAATCATCGTTTCCACCGCTGTACGCGCTTGAAATGCCGCCTGGGGGCATCGCAGGTCCGATGGGCGCCTGGCGCTTTACCTGAACGGGCGATGAGCTCTTCGGTGGAGAAGTCCCACTGGCGCTTGACTCTTTCGTCTCTTCTTCGTCAGCTTCATTCGACCGTTCCGCACTCGCCGCTCCAGTCGTGAGCATCTTCTGGAACACTTCTAACAAACTCGCATCGCCCTCTTTCGCCTGTCCGCGCTTCGCAAACGACCCTCTCGGTTCGGAGAGCTGTGTGGTGCACAGTCGACAGTTAGACACAGAGCCAATGCAGCCACACAAAATCTGGATGTGATTACCTTGGAGAGCCCCAGCAGCGGAAAAAGCTCCTTGAGCTTGGAGCGGATGTGCCTGTTCTCGATGCCGCTGATCACCGCCACCTCGCCGTCGTCCAGCATCTGCAGCAGCCCGACGAGCTCCCTGAGCAGCTCGGGGAACTCGCCCAGCAGCTCCTGCACGACCACCAGCGCTTTCTACACCGCAGTAACAACAGTCAGAATGTCAGCACACGCGCTGCCGTGAGCTGGGTGTGAACACTAGAGATGCTCTGCGCGCTCTCATCAATCAGCACGTGCAAGCAGCCAGTCAGCCAGACGCACCTTGTAATCCGGTCGTGGCGGTTCGTCTCTGTCGTGGCGCGACTTCTTCTTGTGACTCGCCTTCTTGGGCTTCTTCTCCGCCTTCTTGTACTTCTTCCTGTCGTCCTTCCGGCTGTGGCGCGATCGTCCACCGTCCGAGCTCTCACTCTCGCTCGGCGCATCGCGGCGCCGCTCTCGCTCTCGGTCGCGCTTGCCCATGTTGCTTTGGCAGTCGTTGGGGAACTCGCTCAAGCAAATTGCGTTCGGAGCTCTGTGATCACATAGATAGTACGCTCATTTCTGTCAAATAGATATTGAGCATTCACATCATAACTGCTGTTCCTCTTGTTCAAGAGACATTCACATCTTAACTGCTGCTGCGGAGCTCTCTCAGCTGGTGTTCGAATCCAGGATGAGCTGCGGTGTCGGATCTTTCGTGCTTTCGCTTCTTTTCCTGAGCGACACCTGACGAACACCTTGCGAGATATGCATGTGGGATCAGATCTGGTTGCGAGCGCTTTTTTGCGATGTCCCTTTGCTGCATTTCGCTCGATGTCGACTTTCGGCATGGCTACCTTCGACTTCGTGGACCTTACTCACACAGCTTGCTTGCTAGCGCTTGGCTACTCAAGAAGCACAGCAGTTTATAAACAGGAGTGCATTTCAATACATCATCATGGCGCACAGTGTACGCATAGCTTTGAACTAACTGAGCTCAAACTTGCGCAGCTGCTCATAAAGCTGACGAAGCGGCATCGTCGTCTCTTGACTCTCGGGGAAGAAGCTCAGAAAGTGTCCGAGCTGGCGGATCCACGGCAGCAGCAGCCGCGGGAATGCGAGCCCAATGCCGCCACCATTCCCATCAAGTGACGATGATGACGCGTCGCCGCTACTGCTGGTTGTCGGCGCCAGGAACGCACGGAACACGTCGTGGTTGAACACGACACCGTACGCCAAGTCAGCCAGCATCAGGCTGTGGCGCACCGCGTTGCCGCGCACGCCGTACCACACGAGCTCGTCCGTGATGTAGTAGAAGTCAAAGTACAGCGCGCGGTAGGATTGCAGCAGCTGGTGGAGTCCGTCGCGATTCTCTCCCGATGCGAACCCGTCAAAGCGCTTTGGGATGCTCGACTCAAAGTCTGGCGGCGAGGTAGACTGCAATTTCCGTGGACTCAGCGGCGACGACTGCTCCAGCGCGCTCTCTAGGTCCGACAGCATCTCGACGAGCTTGGGGGCAGTCAGCGCAGTTGCGCCGCTCTTCGAAGAAGACGACGAGGTCTCGAGCATCGTGCCGTGGTACGTCACCAGCCACCTCCACGTGTAGTTGTAGTTCTAAAGAGGCGACAAGAATATGCAGGTGAGATTTCCCATTCGGCACCTCAAAAAAGCAGCTCAATCAAAGGCGGTGGTTACCTGGAGAAACTTGGCGATCGTGTCTTCCAATGCAGAGAATGGGTAGCTCTCGGACACGTTCGGCGGGATGTAGAAGCTCGACGCGTTGCTACAGGCACCAACAATTGCGTTAGTGTTCAGAATTTTCCAACAGCAGCGCACATCAAAACAACCAACCTGCAGGTGAAGCACAGCGTCACTTGGTAGTGCTCGGCGAACTGCTTGATGTTGTACAGCGTCACGTGCTCCTTCACGCTGTGGTCCCACAGCTGGTGGTGCTTCCACAGCGACGCGACATCCGGAGTGACGCGGAACACCACGGCTGCATGCGGCTGGATGTTCACGAGCAGCGTCGACCGTCGACCAGCACACACGCCGTTCTCCAAGTAGTGCACTTCCACGCTGCCGGGGACCGTGAGCAGCACATCCACGCCGATGTTGAAGAACATGCTGTCGTTGCGAAGCGCGAGACGCGCCTTCACGTCGCTCCTCGTGTTGTGCACGACGATGAACTTGTCCGACTCGGATGACAGTGTCGACGCGAGGTCGGGATTCGAAAGTGAAGCCTCTGGCATGGAGAAGACAGTGCCAAGAAAGCTCGGCTGGCTCGACAGGAACAGATCCGGGACGTCCGTTCTGGTGAGAATGTCGTCCGACCTGGACTGCGCAACGTTCACTTGTAGCTGCGGTTGGTTGCATATCGCCCGCAGGATGACTGTCTCGCGGAAATCTTTCACCAGGCGGCAGTTGATGTACACCTCGATCTCTCGCATCCAGTGCTCGACGCCAGAGTCACCAGCAGCTCCTGATGTCGCTGGTCGAGGTTGAGGACGGAAATGCAAGAACACCTGCATCCGTCCGTGCGCCTCAAGCGTCACTGCTGACACTTCAGTGAATGACGTCGGGGAAGTGGAGAAACTCACCTCCTGCGGTCGAGCGTTGCTTGACAGCATGAAGTCAAGAGTCAGCCCAGACGAGTTCTCCAGAACGATCGAGTGGTTATGGTAGAGCTTGTGGTAGTAGACTTCGCTGTAGTCGATGACCAGTCCGGGTCTGCTCGCACTGCCTCTTGGACTTCCATTCTCTTCGGTCAGCTCAATGCTGGATCGCCGCTGTCTCTTTGGATTCCCATGGTTCGATACGAGCACGCGAAACAGGTTCGTCGTCGGGTCGAGTCCAGAAGACATGCTGCGGAGCATGTTCAGGTCCGCAATGACCTCAAGGCGTACGTGGATAACCTTCAGGTCCGACGGGTTGGTCACATTCTGCAGCACCATGAAGGTCGAGTAGATACCGACCACATCGCGCAAGAAATAGAGCACGACACTCTGATAACTCCGCGATCGGTCCAGCGTCCCTCGATCACGGCTGAGCTGAAGCCACGATTTGGCGTTTCGGTCCACCAAAATCAGCTTGTAGTCGACCGGATCGAGTCCTCCGCCTTCTTGCGCTGCAATTTGGTTGTACAGGCATTCGACCGTGATCTCCCACTCCACTTCTCCTCCATTTCGCACAGTGTGCTGTCCAGCATCAACAATGTACCGAGTGCTCTCCAGCGACGAGTTCTCTGCTGGTGTGCAGCCTCGAATTGTCAGCACAGGCAGCTGGCTTCTTCGGTCAGTCGTCTCGGTGTTGATTGAGTCAATATCGAATTCGTCCAAGTTGTCGAGACCAGCGTAATCGCCATCTTCACGGCTGGAGTCTTCCACGTGCGTCGCCAATGTTGGAGCTGTGAAGATTTTCTTCGACGTCAACGCCAAGCGCTTTTCGCGAGCTGCAAATGCTGCAACAATCAGCGTCATGTCCACCGTGCCCCCTTGCTTGACCCCTTCAGCCGTCGCGCTAGCAGATCCGGATGCGTTCTGTTGCAGCACCAGGTGGACATCGATTTCTGTCGAAACGCCCATGTCCACGCTCATGTCGACATCGCGAATTTTCAGGAACATGTGGTTCTGCGCCTCGGCTTCCGCAGCAGTATCTGGAGCTTCCGCTCCCCACGAGTTGCTTCTCCAAGACGGGTGGTGGCGCATCTTGTGCAGCAACGAAGCTGCTTTCGCATTGTCACCGTTTCCGTGGTAGTGAACAGCTTCTGCGGCAGCGATCGCTGTGGCTTCTTCGAGACGGACAGTGATCTTCATTGACTCTCCAGGAGCAATACTTCCGGAAGACGGGACAGCAATCGCTTCGATGTACTCGCTCATCGCGCTCATTTCCGATGCCGTAGCGCCCTTCATCAGGCAAAGACCTGGCTGGTACATTGCCACTGGCTCGATCGCAAAGTTGAGCGGCCGGAGAGTCGAAGGATTACGCACCCAGAACGTTTCGGACGTGTTGCGCAGACTGTGAACAACGTTGCCAGGCGGTTGTGACGATCCTGTCAGCGCAAGCTGGACGGACTCTCTGCTGCTCCCTGCTTTCGATCTCAGCGATGGTGGCAGGTGCTCCAGAGGGATGTCCGCCGGGATCTCGGTAGCCGAGCTGAAGAAGTGCAAGCTGGACGCGGACACTGTAAATGTGCGACCAGGCACAAGCTTGCCTTTCAGCCCGATGTGCTTCGTTTGGGCAGTCTCCGAGGCATCCAGAACACTCACATCCAACCAGACGCTGCCGAGCTCCAAGATGTCGTACGCCGGGTCGTACTCGATCGACTTCAATGTGTCAGGAGACAGCCGAGCCGACGGGAACACATGGCAGACGACACGAACGTCAATAGAATCCCCTGGCGCAATCTGGAGTGTGCTCACTGGTGTGTTCGCAGATCGCGAGAAGAGCAGGAACTCGAGGATGCTGTCAATACACGCAAGAAAAGTTAGATGCTAACGTACGTGAAGCGCGAAATGTGAATGAAGCACAATCTCACCTTCCCAGCGCACTGTGAGGCATGGATGATAATTTCACGCTCAATTCCTCGTCGTATACGTTTCGCAGAGAAAACCAAAAGCTCGCTCCTTGTGGCGGTGCATCCTGAGCTGGAGGCACGATCACTGGGGGAAGGAATGCCATGTGTTTGGACCGATCCCGTGATTCCACATCAACTCCATAACTCGATCTTTCCGGGTCCACGATCAGCTCAGCATAACTTGAGATGATCTGAGCACGGATCGAAATATCCTCGACATTGTGCGGATTGTGTAGGTTCAGGAGGCGCAGAGGAAAGTCGTGGATACCAGCAGTGAGAGCCTACAACATGATCACACACACAACAGCAACAACAACGTTAGGTGAGTAAGATACATACACGACCACACTCACAAAACTGTGTTTAGCGTACCTCGGAAGTTCGGACAAACTCCATCTCCATCACGCAGGTGATCAGCGCATCGAGCTTCCAGGCATTGTACGAACCGGTTGCTGCGTCTGTCGTCTTGTTTTCTGCTTCAAGTGCCAGCTTTCGAAGCGAAGGAATCTCACGGTCGCTCGTTGGAACCAGCGAAAGATCGCCGCCGATCGTTGTTCGAGTAGCTCCGTGAATGTTCCGAATGCGAATGGAAGGTGGCAGATTTGCGATCGCAAAGCACACTTCAATGTCGGAGACGTTCTTCACCGACACTTCAAAGCTGGACGACTTCCATCCGATTGCGTAGCCGATTTTGCCCAACGAGATGTGCTTCTCGACCACTTGGATGCATGACTCGCCGAACTCGCCGGTCACATTGATAACCTTCAAGGTTGACGCCGCGTCGAAAAGCTTGCTGGTTGTTTCTGGATCACTCTTCGTAGCAGAATCAAACCGTTGGATTGCCACAACACCGGAGAACGGACACAGCTTGCCACTTTCAATCGCATCACACGGCAGTTGAGTTGTCAGCGAGATGGACGCGAATCTGATGAACAGCACACCAGAAGTGTGCGCTGGGATTCGGTGGACGTCTCCAAAGTACATCGTTGCTACTTGAGTACGACTTGACGGGGTATTCTTCATGAGGACGCCCATCTTTCGCACATCGTCAACTGATGCAGTGCGCGCCATCAGCAACCCTGTTTGGTTTCGGCACTCGTGCAGAAGAGGCGGAATATTCCCGCAGCCGCACCAGATGAAGTCCAGCGGGAGCGTGCTCACCGGCCGCAAGACCATCTCTGAATCGGTGGTGTTCGTGAGAATGAGGAATCGTTCCTTCGTCAACGGTTTCCGAGACAGCGAAGAGCCTAGTCCGCCGACTGCTCTCGTTGGTTCGTCGAGCTGTTTCTCAAAGATACGATATCGTCGGGCAATTGGCTCCACTTCTCCTCCAGGAACAGACGACGCATCCGATAGCTCATCTTCGAGTTTGATCACGTTGATGACTCCAAAGTCGATCGCAGCGCCATGATCCACCGGAAGTGCGCCAGAGTTCTCTTTCATCGACCCGAAGACTTCGCACCTCAGCGCGCCGTTGTCAACGAACAGCACCACGTCGATGGAACTGATCTTCCCTGGGTAATGAACGTTTTCGACCAGGATCCGCCGACGGAACAAGCCGCTCTTGAAAGCTGTGAGCTTGAACTGGACACCCTTCGTTTCCCCGGGTGGTACTTCTCCTTGTTCGTGCTCCAAGACGACGTGAAGCGAGTCATCGTCGTCTGAGTAGCTGTCGGCATCACTGGTAACAAAGAGTCGATACCGCAACGGAAGCGCCTTGCTGACGTTGATCACTTCAAATCGTCCTTCGTGAGCGTGTGCTGTTTGCAGCCCTCCCAAGTTTCGCTCGACACCAAAATCGATGTTGCTTGGTGTCACGCGCGCGAGACTCGCACCAGCCACGCCAACGAACTTGACCGTGAACTCAGCAACCATCTCGCTCTTTTCTTCTTCCACAGTTGAGGACAACGCCTCGCCAGATAAGCAAAATAGTTGCACTCGAATACCTCCGACAAGGTCGCGAGCACTCCCTGTCTTGAAGGCATCTCCAGAGAGACGTGGTCTGAACGCGGCGAACAAGTCGATGGTTTGTTTACCTTTCAACACGACATGCGTTGCCTCCCGATTCAAGCGCGCGTCTTCGAACACGTAGCACTGCGTCTTCAAGTTCGAGGAGGCACACAAGACCAGCGCTTCGTCCACTTGACTGTGTAGCGTCAGCTTGTGCACCTTACTGAACTTGAGCGACACGTTCGGGCTGTCGACTGTTGTATCTTGCATCTCTGGCGTGACGTAGCACGGTCCAAGGTCGAGGATCTCGAGATGCCCCGTGGCGTGCGGATCCAACTCGGGAATACGGACGTACACTGGTCGCGTGACGCGGACGGCTATCGTCAAATTCGACGAATCCAGGCGGTCGTTCAGGTTGCGGAGCTGGATTTGCTCGCTGTGCTGCCCTGGGGTGGTTCCTTTGTACGTGAAGCGAGCAACCACGTGCGAGTTCGCAGCGATGCTTCCATTCGGTTTCTCGAACGTGATGTCTCCTCCAGACGATGCCGATGGGACGGCGTTTGATCCGCTCCCACTCGCTTGGTCACGAGGCCCTGTCGCGAGTAAGAGGAACTTCACAGACTGGTGCGATCGATTTCGAATGACTAATTCCCCTTGCACTTCTGCGTTCTGCTGTTGTTCTCCGAGGTCGATCTTTTCCGAATCCAAGCACAACGAGCGCTGCACCGCCTTCACGACTCCAACATCAACTGAGGCAAATGGGCGACCAGGAACACCGCTTGTTGAAGATGGCGACGCATTTCCAGAATACAGAAACTCCAGCTTTCCAGCATTCCGCTCCATCGCTTTTGAGATGTTGCCGAGCACCGTTCGACTGATGCAAGCCGAAAGCGAGCTGGATGACGCAAATCCAGTTTCTGCGCCAAAGCACCATCTAAAGTGCAGTGTCAGCGATCGATCACCAGTGAGTCGAACTTTCAGTGGAAGACTGTAGTCCTGGGTTCTCGCTTCGCCTTCAGCTCCAAACTTTGGCGTGTTCTCTCCTGGGATCAATGATTCTGCGGGTATGACATCGCAGCGAATTCCAAGCAGGCTCCGTAGCGCTTCGGATGGACGCCACACAACTTCAATCTCGGATGTCTTCTTCAACACAGGTGACTGGTGTGACAGCGTCACGGACCAACCGTACGTGTCTGAAGGCGCTTCTTCGAGTGGAATCAGCAGAGTCGAGGAGTGCGAGATGGCAAACTGGTTCGGCTCGACTCTCACCAAAACCTTTCCACTCTCCATTGCCCTCTCAGACTCTGGAATGGCAATAGCGAGGTCTCTCCCGCTATCAGACTTCGCAACGAGAGGATGACCTAACGAGCGAACGTCGCTTGAATGACCGCCCATGCCGCTCAAAGCGCCGTCATGACTGTTATCTTCGTATTCACCACGTGCCATTTCTCCACCTGGAACACTCGACGGAGCAAGCTGCGGCATCACTCTTCTTCCGACGGCGCGAGAGAACCCAGCTTCTCCGGCAGCAGTTCGAAGGAAGATCTCTGCACTGTATTGAAGTTCTTTCATCACATCTTTGTTTTGCTGCTCAAAGAGGAGAAACTTGCCCACTCCAATGATAGGAGTGGAATCTCGACGCAGCTGCCTCTTCCTCGCTTTCTGGCTCGTGAACCCTGAGAGTCTTCCTGCCGCAAAATGTTGCTGGCCGTCGGTTCTATCCGTTCCCGAATTTATCGAGGTGAAGACGGCGTACGCCACAATTCTGCAGGTAGCCTCGGCATCCAGAGAAAAGTGCAGCTGGTTTGCGTTTCCTCTCGTGTCCGACAACGACATCGACTTCGCCAAAAGCTTCGGACGACGGCGGGAGCGCGGGGCAGACTCGGATTCGGACATTTCCGATTCGCTGTTGCAGCTATCATACACGTCCATGTTTTTGACGTCGTCGAGCGCGGTCTTTGTTTCGACTCCATCAGGCGCTGACTTCTTCTCGTTCGGCAGCTGCTCGCCACTTAGCAGCGCTTTGACGCGAAAAATCTTCGTATTGAGCTTCGTGATCTTGTCGGTCTTCTTCTTCGTCGTTGCAATACGCAGTTTGTGCTCCAGCTTCTCCAACTCTTCGTCGAGCTTCTTCTCTTGAGCTTGAGTGATTATGGCTGACGGCGTCTCATCGAGTGAGAAGTGAAAAGTTGGCTTCAAGTTTGGATTCGAAAATCCCGGATCCAATTGGATCACGTACTCGCGCTTCTTCCGGCTGGTGTTGCGGACAGCAATCTTGATCTCGTCACTCTTTTCACCGACGAGGCACTTCCCGAGAGACAGAACTTGGCCTACATATACAAAACAGCAACGCCATGTTAGTGATCACTTCGTCAGAGAATCAGATGCACAGCACACCACCGAGAATCGCACCTGACTGGAGAAGTTTGAAAGTCTCGCGCTTCACGATCTTGGCTTTGATCGTCACAGAAATCGAGTTCTCGACATCTTGAACATTGACGATCCGGAGCTTCTCCTCGAATGGCCCAGCCAGCGTGGGCTGGAATTCGAAGCAAATCTCCTTTGTGCCGAACGCCTTCACGACTCCGACTTCACCTTCCTTGATCTCCAGGAAACCGGAAGAAATCGAGCCCGTCTTCTCCACACTGTACACCAATGGAATTGGCGACATGTTCTGGACGACCAGCTTCTTTGTGCTCTTCGACGAGGTCGCAATGCGGCCGAAGTTGATGTTCTTCTGATTCACGTTCATCACCGAGCGGCACACTCTACCTTTCAGCAGCAGCTCTCGAACAGATGGCCGCGAGTCGAACGGATGCTTGGACGTAACCCACGTTGATTTCGTCTGGTCAAATCGTGCAGCGTCTGCAACTGCCTTCTTGTTCCCGCCAGGCGGCAACGTGATGAAGATCTTCTGCTTCTCAACGCGCATCTTTCCTCCAGTCTCGCTAGGCGGCGCAAAATCTGCAGACGGACTAAAGACTGCGACCACGCGCTGTTGGGATTTCGCTGGGATGCGGATATTCCTGTCTTTACTGTTGGTCAACGGCATCAGCTTCTTGTCAACTAGAAGTGACTGGAGTTTCCGCATTCGCTCTCGAACCAAGCTGACGATTTCCTGCTCCTTCTCCGGGGACGGAATGGTGCTGTGGCAGTAACGCTCACATTCAAGTCGGGATTTTTCAAAGATGTGCAGTAGAGCTGCCAGCTCTTCCGCCACAGGTTGCTTCGCGGGAGTAAGCATACCTGTCGCCAATGAGCTCGATCCAGCCACAGTAACTCCTTCATGAGAAACACCCGACTGATGGCTCGGGGTTGCAGGCGCACTGGCTTGAAAGTGGTTGTTGCTCACGAGCTGCTCATGTCGCTGCTTTGCTGGCTCGAGTGGCGATGGGGTAGACACCAGTGGAGCTGCTGAAGTTGCGCTCCCTACGGGATGATGCGCGCCAGACGTCGCGTTGACTGTCGACAGCTTCTTCGACAGGTAGCCACGAAGCACAGTGGACATGTTTCGCTTCGAGCTGGGGGCTGGATTCCCAAGCTCCGAGAGACTTCCAAACGATCGCCTCCGTCGGATTACTCTTCCAGGGTGGCGCGTGTGGGTACTCGATGTCCCGCCTGCAGAAGTACTTGCATGCTTGGCGCCAACTTGTGACTGCGCAGCTGCTTGCGCCAAGCTCTTTTGCTTCTGAACGTGATCATGTCGAGCTGCACCGGCTTTCGATCCATGGTCTCCGAAAGAAATCTTGAAGCAGTATAGTCGGACCTTCGACGGATCGGAGCTCTGCAGATTCAAGTGCAGTGGCGCGTTCGTGATGTTCTCAAGATCAAACACCTGAATGCCGACAGAGTTGAGCGCAATATGGTCGAAGTTCAGAAACGCCGACTTCGACTGCGTCAGCAATTTGTAGAACAGTGAGTGGTAGATCACGTGGTGTGCATCCATGTTGCTGGATCGGACGCAGATCTGCGGGATGTTGACGCGGTTCTTCAGGTTCATGATCGAGATCAGACGCGAGTAGTTCGGGTTCGTCTTTCGCGGGATAATCTCGATCTTTAGCTCAGTGGACTGCTTCGGACCCAGTGTCATTTCGTCGTTCGGCACTGTCGAAATCACCTTCGAAGTCACCAATGGCTTCACAATCGTCGGCAACTCCGAGTGATTTGTCAGCATGCAAGAACTGCTCTTCAGCTCTCCGATGTTGCAGTCTCCCAAGTGCAGAATTGACGGCGTCACTGTCACGATCGAGGTGCAAGTACGCGCACGGATGTGGATCGACTTGCCTAGCGTGCGGTCGTACACTCGAGACTGCGCTTGCTGCCACGCTCCTTGAATCTGGAAGCACCTGAACGATACGCGGAAAGTCTGCTTGGTCAAGCGAGAGCCCTTCAAGTCCACTCCATCCATACTCTCGCTGAGCATTGCTTCTGATGGAGTGTTTGAAGCTGGCGTGTACCAAATCAGGATCGTGCGTTCACTCCCAGGTGGTAGATCAATCGTCTCAACCAAGAAGTTGGATCCAGTAGCTTCGTCGATCGAAGTCGTCAAGCGCTTTCGAGCATCCGAGCGAGGCTTCCGCTCTGGCGAAGAGCAAATGCTGTTGCCGCTGCTACAATCCCAGAGGTACTATTTGTTAGACCACGGAAACCAATCGAGCAAACAACCTCAAAGATGCACGCACCTGTCAACACCGCTTTCATACGCCAAGTCTCGAACACGGGACGGAACCTTTGCTGACTTCTTCCCTTTTGTTCGGAAAGCTTTTTTTCGGGCGTCCGCTTGTCTGCTCGTACGAGACTTCGGACTGACAGGAGGGCTTCTTAAAGGTGCCCGAGGCTCTCGATCAAACTCAAAGTCGTCATCGATGTCGTCCAATTCTCCCAACGGATTCTCGTCGAACGAAAGTCGTTTTGCAGGCAGGAACTCGTCTTCGTAAAAGTCCATCTGCCCAGTGCAATCATGCAAATCCTGAACGTTAGATCCAACCCCTTCCAACAAGAAGCACAACAGAGACACACTTACCTCGTTCTCTTCGCCCTCTTCGTCACTGTCCAGTCCATAATTGTTGATCGAGTCGACATTTGAGAATGACATGACTGTTTTAGCGCCATCTGGTGACAGTGAGCCTTTTCGACTCGAGCCATCATTGGAGCCGGTAGGGGATAGAACCTCTTCGCCGCGAGGAGCACGGGGCGCTCGTGCTCGATTCTGCTGCAGTTTGAGCTCAAAGCTGATCTCTTTTGGTCTGTCGCTCGTCAAGTCGACATGCAATGTCGCCTCCGTCGTGTTCCGAATGACCAGCACTTTCGAATTCGCGATCCCCGTGTAGCAATCACCAAAGTCCAGCTTGCTTCCACTCATGAGGTACGATCCGTTTGGCTCCTTCAGCGACAGCCCCTCTCTGCGTACCACAAAGAAAATCAGATCAAATATCAGCTAAAAGCTAACCATCAGTTCACCAAAAAGCACACGAGTTTCTCAACCGTTACCTGTGGTGCTCCTTGTTCGTGATCGCATGGATTTTCAGGATTTTGACGTTGCGCGAGTCGTGGAGGTTCTGCGCCTGGATCTCAAAGAAACGCTCTCCGATCTGCAATAACAAGAGAAGAGAAAAACACAGGGGTTAGACTGGTGAAACTCACAAAGGTGGATGAAAGCAGCAAGCTCTGTACCTCCTCGGGGCGGTAAGTCACTCGAATGCGCACGTGGCCGTAAGCTGCTGCTTGTAGCGTCCGGTCGCCAATGACGTAGCCAGTGTTGTAGTCGGTGCACGTGATGAGGTCCTTCGTATCATCGAAGGATGAAAGCGAGGACACGAGCTTGAAGAGCAGCGGGATTTCGGAACGGTTCCACACCGTGAAGTCCTTCACAAACGACCCACCGGGCACGCAGTCGTCAAAGTGCAGCTCTTTCACGTCCAAGCGAAGCAGCGAACGGCATACTTGACCCTGCAGTGGAAGGATGATGTCTGGCGCGGGGAGTACCGTTGTCCGCACGTCTTTCACTTGCTCCGACGACACAGATCGATCCAAATACCGGGGCTTCACGATCAGCCGCCCCACGAGATTGGCACACGAAGTCTGGTGCAGGTGCATGCGCTCTTCTTCGGACGAATCTGCATTCAGCGCGTACGTCGACGAGGTTGAATGGCCAGCACTGCTACTGCTGGTATTGTGCTGCGGTGAGAGCTTGGCACACAGCGAGAAGATGACGCGCTTCGTCTCATTGGGCTCGAGAATCAAGTCCTCAACCGTCCCGATCTGGTTGAACAGCTCGTTGTAGCCCTCGCACAAATACACATTCTCTGCGCACAGCGCCGCTTTTGATGACGACCGGAGTACGGAAAAGGGCACATGGTTGAACTCCTCGGTCGCAATCACTTCACTTGGTGTTGCGTCCATCAGATCCAGGTTCTCGTTCTCGAGCTGGAAGCCCCATTGGCTCACTTGGAACGGCTTCCTCAGCTCGAGCTTCAACAGCAGCTGCACTCTACGCGGCTTCATGTTGGAGATCTCAAAGACGCGGATGTCCGAGAGGTCGTTCAGATAGATCTCCCCCAAGCTGAACACCTCACCCTTGACGCCTCGAAACTCCACCTTCGACTGCATGTTCTTGCTGAGCATTGCGATCCACACTGGGTGCGACGACGACGGCGTGAGAGCAGCTGCCGCTGTTCCTCCTGCCGAAGCGAACGACAACGGCGACGACGAGAGTGAGGATGTACCCGAGGAGAAACTGCCCGAGCGCGTCAATGCGCCACCACCAGACGCGCGCATCTGCTTCGGGTAGAACATGCGCGGCGAGTTCGTGTTCGTGCGCTTCCCCACAGGGCTCACCGTCACGCCATTGCCACCAATGCCAGCAGCAGATGGCGACGGATTTCCTGCAGCGGACAGAACGAGCGGCGGTGGCAGCTGCATCGCCCCGCCCGCAGCAGCGCCGCCACCGAGAACGGGCGAGCTCAGGTTCGTGTTGATGCGCAGTGCGGGGCTACTACTGGCGGTAGCGCGTGGACTCCGGTCACCGCCCTCGTCGTCGGCCCCGTGGCGACTGCCGCTGCGCTTCTTGGTCATCGAGCTGCCCTTGCGTTGCGGTCTTTCCGCCTTGGTGATGATCGCACTCGTTGTGGATGTGTGTGCGGTTGCAGTCCCAGAATGCGGAATTGCGTACCAAGTTTGACTTCCGAGAGTAGTCATTCCTCAAGGAATCCCAAACGCGTTGACTTCATGGAACACAAGTTATGCAATCCCGTCGCGATCCCAATTCGCCTGCAGTCAACCCACCATCACTTCCGAGGCAGAAAGCAGGAGAAGAACGATGGACGCCGAGCGCAAGATGGACGCGAGCAGCGCGGACGCCGCGGCAGTGACGACGCCGTCGCTCGAGGACGCCGCGTACGGCTTCGACGAGGAGGTTCTGAAGGAGGTGCGCAACAACAAGGTGTGGATGCAGGACCCCAAGTACTTCAAGAAGGTGATCATCTCGCCGTCGGCCACGATGAAGATGATGAACCACGCCAACTCGGGCGTCGAGAAGGGTATCAAGAACGGCGGCAAGCCCGTGGAGATCATGGGGCTCATCCTGGGACGCCCATCCACCGGCACGGATCGTGACGCCGGTGACGCGCAGACGCTGATCGTCACGGACTGTTTCCCGCTGCCGATCGAGGGTGCCGAGACCCGCGTGCTCGCGGACGACGCCGAGGTGATCAACTACATGATTTCGCTGGGCGAGGCGATCGAGCAGACCCGCAAGGAGAAGTTCATGGGCTGGTACCACAGCCACCCGTTCGACGTGGAGGTGCACAGCCACTGCTTCCTCTCGGCGACGGACGTGAGCACGCAGTTGCAGTGGCAGCGCTCGGAGGACCCGCACGGCAACCCATGGCTCGCGATCGTGCTCGACCCGCTGCGTTCCCTTGCGAAGAAGCGCCCCGAGATGGGCGCCTTCCGTGTGTACCCACCCGAGTTTGCGGCGCCTGTGAACGAGACCCCCGACGGCACGATCATCACGGACGAGACGACCCGCATGGAGCGCTGGGGAAGCTGTTGGAACCGGTGCGTAGTTGGTTTGTTGCATTTATATTGCTACTGCGTGGAAAAGTGGTCTAACCATATTGCTCGTGATCATAGATACTACACACTGGAGTGCGATTACTTCATGAGCTCGTTGGGCTCGCAGGTCGTGAGCATCCTGTCGGAGGAGTTCCTGTGGATGCGCACGCTGAGCTCCAACACAATGCAGGAGCGAGAGAACCGCGACCGCTTCTCGGAACGCATTCAGCTGCTCGCAAACAAGCTTGACAGCGCGGAGATGCTGCTCGCGCCGCGCGGCAGCCGCAGCTCCCGCATCGGCGAGTACTACGTGCCAGAGAAGCAGCCGAAGGAGTCGGAAGACTCGGTGCTTAACAAGATCACGCAGGCCGCAAACGAACTCTCGATCGAGCACTCGCACGGTCAGGCGCTCCAGATCGCGAAGAAGGCGCTGTTTAACGACAAGTTCTAAAAGAGAAGCGAGCGGGCCGACCGCAGATGGAACTGAAGAGCGAGTAAGCGGCGCGAAACCCATTTATGAAGTGAAGAAAGTGTATTTGGCGTCTCCTGCTTTTGCTCTGCGTGCTATGCTGATTCCTTGTCTGCGATCCTAGATTCCCAAGCCAAGCTCGCTGCTCAAGACGTGCACCATCATCTCCATTCTTTTTTTTGTGTGAAGTGATAAATAATCCCAGGCTCTCGCTTCTCAGAATCGACGCCTGCTCGGGCCTCGGTTCTCCGCCATCGCGAACAGCTCGTCGGCAATTCGCTCCTGTTCTTCGAGCGCCTCGAGATTCTCCTCTAGCGCTACGCGTTCTGCATTGTCCGCCGTCACGCTCATGACCATTTGCTGCGGAAACAGCGAGGCGCTAGTAGAGCGCGCGCCGTAGCCGTTGCCTTTCTTAAAGCGCTTGAAGTTGACTCCCGATCCACCTCCTCGCACTGAATTGAAGCCGTTGGTATCTGGTGCAGGTCGTCGCACAATCAAACTGCAGCTCTTCACAAGCGGCTTGGGCTCCGATTCGTCGTCGTCGTCATCGTTCGTATGGGCGTGCAGCCGCCGGGGCATGCTGGAGAGGGACGACACCCACCCACCTGCGAGCATGGAGTCGTCACTACGTTGCTGTCCCTCGGCCTTGGGGAATGGATCAAGACTCAACACATTTGAAGAGAACGAGTGCGAATGCTCAGCTAGCACAAGCATCGAACACAAACAAGTTCAGTCCATGCAAGCCACGCTAGGTATGTGGGTATCTGTGCTATGAGGAGTGTACCTGACTGTTGCGAGACAATGTTGACAGGCGTCACATCCTGTGTGTCGTTGATAACAATTTCCTCCTTGACAGTAGGCATAGAAGCCACAGTCCGCTCCGCTTTAACCTGAAAAGACACACACACAGCAGAATACTTTAAATTGTGAGCAATGGCATACACAACACTCCAGCAGTTCAACGATGCTTCACATACCACAGGCGTCTCGTGACCCATCGTCATCTCAGTGCGCGAGTCAGTCGTCTCGTCCTCCAGTTGAGACGCTGTGATGGTACTCGGTTGCTCTCGTCTCCCCTTCACGATCTCGGGCACGGGCGTCCGCGTGTTCCCCTCTTCGGTCTTCACTGCACTCGCCGTCTCGCTCTCCACATCGTGATCGTGACCATCGTCGTCTTCTTCTGCCTCACGCGACGGCGCGGGAAGACTCAGGTGGTCGGGGAAACTGCAGATCTGCACCGACGAAGAGTTGTGACCTGCGAGCGAGCTGCTGAACGAATACTCGCTGCCCATCGACGGCGCCTTCACGAAGATCACGCTCGCTGCGAGCTCCTGCACTGAGACGAAAGACGCGCTGATGGACCGAAACAGACCCACACGTCGCTCCACCGCAGCATGAGCATACACAGCGCTGATGCCGCCACTTCCAGCAGCAGCACTGCCGGCAGCTTGACCATCGCTAGACGCCGCTGCACTGGAAAAACCGCTTCCCTGGATCGGCTCAACGATCAGCACGTGACGCGACGACGCGTGTTGTTCGATGTCGCGCAGTAGCAACTCATCGTGCTCGCTGTCCTTGTACGCCGCAATCACGACGCCCGCCATCTCCGTGATGATCTCTTCCATCGACTGCGGCACCAGGAACACGACGACGTGGCGGTGGTACAGCGTCTTGCGCATGGGGTTCGGCAGGTAGTTGCTGGCCACCGAGGGCATCGTCTCGTCGGTCGGTAGGAACTCCTCGCAGCGCGGCAGGGGCTCCGACATGGACTTGCGTTCGAGAATCGCGTAGATCCACGGCGTGCACACCACCGGCTGGTTGTACACGAGCGCCCAGAGTACCTTCACGGTCGCGACGATCTTGCCCGGGTCCATGATGCAGTGGGTCGCGTCCTTGCTCTCGGACGCGATGAGATGTATGCCGATCTGCTGGCACGTCTCGTTCACGCGCGCGCGATTGGCGCGCTGGATGCGCGACGCCACGAGGATGAACATCTGGTAGCGCACGCGCAGGATCGTGCGCTTGGCACCGAAGGTCACGTGGTCGCCGTTCTTGAGCTCACGCTCGCACAGGCACTGCTCCTGGTTCACGAACGACCCGAAGCGCGAGTTCTGGTCCACGAGCACGAGCGACGGCCGCGACGACGGGTCCTTGAGCTGCTCGAGCGGCAGCGTGCCGACGCGCAGCAGCGCGTGCGAGCGCGAGATGGACGAGTCCGCGTGGAAGTTGAAGTGGCACTTCTTGCGCCCGATGCTCCACTCGCCCGCCACGAGGTAGAACGTGTTCTCCACGGCGCTGCTCGCGGCGTTCACGACGTCCAGCACCCACATCGCGTGCGTATTTGGCAGCTTGGGAAATACTGGCCCCGTTACAAATTGCAAGGTGCGCTTTCAAACTGAAAAGCTGTCTTTGCAGCGCGCTTTTGGTCGACAGACAGGAGCTCCAAATATCCCATGTCCAGAGATATTCTCAACGTGTCCGTTTATGAGGAAGTCAGTGGCCATCTTGAAGGTGTCGGCATCATCACGAAACTTTGACAAACAGGCCGATGCAAATGGAAGCTTGATGATCGCAGTGTTAAGCAAGAAGGAAAGCACATGCATGGCAGCAAATGAGCAAAGGGTGGCAAGCTGTGCAGACAGCACTGGCTGGCTCATGGCCAAGTACCGGTCGATTGCTCGCCCAGAGTCGTTCGACACCCGAACATTGCCACGACAGGCTTACTCCAGGAGGTGACGCAGAACCGTGCGCACGTTGAGCTTCTTGAGGTGCGTGTACTTCTGGCCCGTGCCGACGAACATGATCGGCTGTCCGGTCTTGTACACCATCGACACCGCAGCACCAACTGCTCGCATTTCACACAGAAGAACGTCTCGTTAGCCAACCTGGACACTAAAACCAAACCAGCGAAGGCTCATTCACGTACCCTTGTCGTCGATCGTGTCGAACTTGGTGATCACGATGCCGTCCACGCGGTGCGGCTCGCGACGGTCCGAGTAGTCCGCGAGAGCTCGGTCGAACATCGCGAGCTGGTCGATGCCGTCGTTGCCGACCAGCGCTTCACCGACGAAGAGCACGAGGTCCGGCTCGTTGATCGACACGAGCTTCGCGAGCGCGCGCATGAGCGGCTCGTTGTTCTGCATGCGGCCAGCGGTGTCGATCAGCACGCAGTCAAAGCCGTTCTCCGTGCCGTACTTGACGGCCTCCTTGGCGACAGCAGCAGGGTCCTTCGCATAACCTGGTGCAGCAACACAACAAGGCAAGCATTAGGCTCCACACTCAACCAACTATCCGCACAGACATCTAGCAAGCACAACGCACCCTTCTGGAAAAGCGGCACGTCCAGGACCTTGGCGTGCTGGTTGAGCTGCTCGACGGCACCCGATCGGAACGTGTCACAGGCAGCGATCAGCACCTTCACGCCCTTGGACTTGAGGTAGTACGCCACCTTCGAGAGACTCGTGGACTTGCCCACGCCGTTCACGCCGACAAACACGATGCTGTAGGCGCGACCGGCCGCCTTCGCTGCGAGGATCTCGCGGAGCACGTCGGTCGACTTCTTTGGGGTCAGGATACGCAGCAGCGCCGCTTCCAACGCCTTACGCACGATCGTCGACACGCGCGTGAAGCTCTCAAGGCGCTGGCCGACAAGCGTCGTGAGCACCGACTCACAGAGCTCGTCTGCGACTTCTGACGCAACGTTCTTGCTGATGAGCTGTAGAAAAACTGCACGTTAGTGCGATACAGCTAGCGACAGGTGCCCTTGCATAAACGAATAGCGATAATGACAGAAAGACGTACCAAGTTGTGCATCGGCTCGACGACAGGCTCGAGGTCCTCGCGCGTGAGGATCTTGTTGCCCGACACCGCAGTGAAAAAGTTGCCAATGCGGGTGTTCGAGAAGCTCCAGCTGCTCTCCTTCGCGTCCGACTCGGCACCAGACGAAGCAACCGACTCGTCGTCAGTGTCCGAGAGCTCCTCGTCGCTCTCCTCGTGCTCCTGTTCAATGCAAAGCATCACCATGAGAAAAAAAACACTCGCCAAGTACAAGTCCAATACGAAAGCGCATCTGGTACTTACGCCAATGTACGCGTCGCGCTTGCCCTGCAGCTGCGCCGCTTCTTCACTCGCAGAGAGCTCGCGGGAGCGGTCGAGCTCGGACATCTCCTTCTTCGAGAGCTTCGAGGTGTCCCACTTGGTCATCTGCTTGGTGCTCTTCTTCTTCTCTTCGCCACCGGTCTTCTTCGCCTTCGACGCCTTTCGTCCTGGCCCAGTACGCATCGTGCGCACCTGCGAGCGCATCGACGCCTCGATCTCGAGCTCCTCCAGCTTGTCCTTTACCTTGCCGTCCGACGAGTTGCCGTCTTCGTTCGAATCTTCATCGCTCGACTTGGAAAGCGTCGCGGACGAAGACGACGTGGTGGTGGTGGTGGTGGTGGTGGTCGACGTCTTGTTGGACGTATTCGATGCAACGCCCTTGGCCTTGCGAGAACCGTTGAAAGCCTGCAGCATACACAAAGAGAAAGCAAAAACAATTCAGTGAGCAAGTACATTCGAGGTCAACCCATTGCGCAACAATCACAAGAGCAACAGCAACAATGCAAGCAAAGACGTACCCGAGGCGCATTGCGCGCTTGCTTTTGCGCAAACTTGAGCTCCGTGGCTTTCAGCAGCTTGAGAAACTGGTCTTCGTACGCAACCGGTTCCTTCGTCGCGATCTGCTCGGGGAAGAGGCTAATGAAGTCCTTCTTGACGATCTCGAGCAGCTCCTCAATGTAGAGCAGCTGCAGGATCTTCTGGTACACGACCACAAAGACCAGGTCCAGCTTGTTCTCGAAGGCCCACTGCATCTGGTAAGCGTCGCTGATGAACTTCTTCTCACCGGCGCGGTCCTCCATGAGCACGCGGTTGATGAGTGTGTCGATCGGGTCGCCGCTCAGCTTGCAGAGCGTCTTGGACCAGAGCACCGTGCCCGTCTTGGAGAAGATCGCAAAGTGGTCAATCATCGTAACTGGAGGTGTTGGGTGTTTCGCTTCGTGGCGTGTGAGGCGAGGGCTCTCGTGGACTTGCGGCTTGTGCTGCGGAATCGCGAATGAGCTTGTGACGCAGCAGCTTTTTGTTGTTGTTGAAACACAACGAGAGCAAAGGCCGCCCCCTCTCGCTCGCAGTGACACTTTGGCTTGAGTTCAATATGGGGTCACAAAGGGTGGGATGGAACGTTCCAGATTGCGATGTGGCACGCGACGGTCCCACGGTCCTGAAGAAAATGTGTGACTGAACCTGGCTTTTCTCGTGTACCATTTGGTGGGAACGCGGTGTGGTCGATTGCTTTTCTTATTTGGCCAGAAAGGCAACTTCACTTTGGTCACATGCGCCCCGAGTGTTGCGAGAACTCTCATTCGCCGATCTCCGTCGCTCTGCTCAAGCTTGTTAAGAAGCCCCGAGACCTACAGGCTGAAGGCAATGGCGCGCCTCACAACCACAACGGTGCTGCTACTGCTCAGCAGCCCCTTCTTCATCCCGTCGATGTCAGCATCGCACCACAATCGCCCGCCGTTTCCGTCGCTGCGACGGGGACCTCGCATCCCAGCTGCGCAAGTGCCGCTGTGCGGCCAGGAGCAACTCGTCGCAGTCGCCAACACGCTCACGCACTTGCGTGAAAAGCAGCTCTGCCAGACGGCGATCTATGAGAAGGAGATGCTGAAGTCCCACGACCCAGCGGTGTTGTGCTACAACCCGAGCTGCGTCGACGCGCTGCAGACGCTGTACCGGACGCTGCCAAAGTGTCGCTTCCGCGACTGGAACGTGCAGTTCCACGCCGAGATGCTACTGCGCGACTGCGGGATCCAGCCGCGTGGTACGCACGACGAGGACTCGGATCGTCCGTTGTCGATGGCGAGCTGCAGCCCGGAGCCTGCGACTGAAGTCACACCGGAAATGGCAGAAGACGACGAGATGAACTCGCCCATGCAGAACCAAATCAGCGACGACAACCGCGCGTATTGGCTGAACAGCGATCAAGCGCAATAGCAGCAGCGATAGAGTTGAGGAGATAGCCAAAGTGAAGCCATTTCCGGTTGAAATGAGAAAAAGCTGCTCAACATGTCCTCCACCTGTTGTCGAATTGCGAAAGTGTGGGGCGCTCCACATTGTCCCGAACATTGTGGGCCTTGCTCTCGGTGCTTGACAAAAAGCCTTCCGTTGTGTGTGGCCCACAAGCCGTCCAGCTCAACGGCGGCCCACATTTTAGCAATCAACCCTCGAGTCCCGGAACAGCAAGCAATCAATCAGCATGGTGGCGACGTCACCACTTCAGCCTTCGCCGCCGTCACTCAAGTGGTGCACGCGCCTGCCCAAGATCGAGCTGCACGCGCACATCCACGGCTCCATCCGCCCGAAGACATTGCAGCAGCTGCTACTGGACGACGCGGCGCTCAATGGCACGGCGCCGCGCGCGCTGCCGGCGAACCGCAGCCTAG
Organism: Globisporangium polare; assembly: GCA_023333845.1. Taxonomy (NCBI): domain Eukaryota; phylum Oomycota; class Peronosporomycetes; order Pythiales; family Pythiaceae; genus Globisporangium; species Globisporangium polare. The sequence goes on along the minus strand of JAASFQ010000029.1, from coordinate 41,192 downwards.
ACGAGTGCTTCGAGATGTTCCACCTCATCCACGAGGTGGTCGTGAGCCGCGCGGTGCTGCGCCGCATCACCATCGAGGCCGTCGAGGACTTTGCGCGCGACAACGTCAAATACCTGGAGCTGCGCTCGACGCCTCGAGCGCTCGAGCGGGACGGCGCCTCGCGCGCAGACTACATCGCCGTCGTGGTCGCGGCGCTGGAAGAGTGCCACGCGCGCGAAGACCTGGACATCGAGGTGCGTCTACTGCTGAGCATCAACCGCAACCAGTCGCTGGAGATCGCGGAAGAGACCGTCAAGATGGCGCTCGAGTGGAAGCGCAAGAGTCCGTACATCGTCGGCATCGACCTGAGCGGACACTCGGAGCGGCCCAACTCGGAGTTCCACCTCTTTGAGCATTTACTAGACGACGCGCGCGCGGGCGGACTGAAGCTTGCGCTGCACTTTGCCGAGCACTTTGACGACGACGAGTCGGACCGGATCCTCAACTTCCGCCCCGACCGTCTCGGCCACGCGTGCTGCCTGTCAGAGAACCTGTACCAGAAGATGATCGCTCTCCGCATCCCCATTGAAGTCTGCCTCACCTCGAACGTCCACACGCTCGCGCGGTACCGAGACGAGTGCGTGTGCACCACGAAAGACGCCTCGGGGCTCTGCATCTGCGAGTTTGAAGCGCACCCGCACGCGCGCGTGCTCACTGGCAAGATGGGCGACGAAGCGCCCTCGGGGAACTGCTACCCGGTCTGCATCTGCACGGACGACCAGGGCGTGCTCGACACGACGCTCCCCAAAGAGTACATGCGCGCGGTGGACGCCTTTGCGCTCGACGAGGAACGCGTCCTCGCGCTCGCAGCGGCCGCGATCTCGACCATTTTTGACGCCAGCCAGCAGGCGCGACTGCGGGCGCTCATGGACGACTTCCGCGTCGCGAGCGGCGAGAAGTAGAGGCTGAGGAGAGCAGTGTGGGCAAGAGATACGAGGACGTCGACAACCTTAATGGATCGATGGAGTGTGCGTTTGGGATTGATCGACTCGAAGTCGGCTGGGTCGTCTCGGATCATTTTGGTCGTACTTGTTCGAGTATTCCCAGTGTTTTTGAACCCAAAATCATGCTCTGTTTTGTTAATAGCCTGCGGAAATGAGTTTCCTGCAGAATGTGTGCTCGGAATCAAAACCCTTGCCATTAACCCCAGCTCAACCAATCTGCTCACTATCTACAAAAGAAACGAAGACGACAAAACCGCACGAAAATGCGTCAAATGGCTTGTTTTCAAACCCGGAGAGGCCACACAAAACAGACTTATATAATGCCCTCCTCATATCGATGCAAATCATGCTCTCCCACACTGATTTCGCCCAATTGTTTCCCTTTGCCTTTCAAGCGTGCGGCAAAACTCGTTCACACCCACAATCGAACGAGCAGCTCAAAAAGCAACAGACACACGCCCATTCGCTCAAGCTCCGCGACAAGAGAAGCCCGCCGCCGCCGTCCGATCACGAACCAACCCATACACCACAATGGTCAGCACCAGCAACTCGCTCTTCACGACGCTCGTGGTCGCCAGCGCCGCCGCGTCCGTGAGCGCCGTGGCGGAGCTCGGCAGCACGAGCGGCTCCGGCTCGAACGCCATCCCGCTCTGCGACCAGAAGCAGCTCGTGGAGCTCGGCACGATCCTCAAGAGCAACGCGCGCAAGCTGCAGTGCCAGTCCGTGCTCAACATCACGGAGATGCTCAAGCCGCCCAACAACAACTACAAGATGCTGTGCGACGAGGTGCCGTGCACCGTGGCGCTCACGAGCCTCTACAACACGCTCCCGCAGTGCCGGTACCAGGACTGGTCGCCGCAGAGTGACTCTGGCAAGATCCTCCGGTACTGCGGCATCGTCCCGGAGAACACGACCGACCCGGGCTCGGGCTCATTCTCCGGAACCACGACCACCACGGTGTCGCCCACGCCCGTGGCGACCTGGAGCTCGTCGAGCTCGTCCGGAACGACGTCCTTCGCGCCTGTCGGAGCGGCGACCACCGCTCCGGTCGCTGCCACTCCGTCGCCCACGGCCACCAAGTCCATGGCCGTCGCGACGCCATTGGCATCTGCGCTGGTCCTCGCGACGTCGCTCCTCGCGGCCGTGGCGTTTGCGTAATTGAATTACCCCATCATTTGGGTTATTGGCCACAGGAAGCAGAGCGTATGAGGATGAAGCCTGCGAGCTCGCTAACAATATAATGGCCGTGCATTCTCGATTGATATACATATTAGCTGTGGTGGTGGTCTCGTCTTCCTCGTTAATGCTTCATGACAAGCGACTGGCGGACAACCGCTCGCTCTCTACCGGTTCATCTCGTCGTGGAGCAGCTCTTCCGTGAACTCGAGCGCGTCAAGCACCGACGGTCGCTCCTCCGGGTTCACGTGCAGCATGTCGCGGATGAAATCGCAGAACTCGTGCGAGTACACGGCGCTGCGGTGGCGGATCGCGCCCGCTTGCTCTGCGAATCAATCAACACGCAACACCGTCAGTCACACAAAGGCTACTCCACCGTGGCTCACATTTGCTTCGTTTACACTCACCTGGTGGGAACGAGACGCGTCCGTTCATGGCTGCGAGCTTCATGAACCCCTCGCGCGGGTGCTCGAACGGATTCCCACCGAACGCCATCGCGTACCTACGCATACAGTGAAGATTCCATACAAGACACACAGCAACTCTGTCAGTCAACACAGTTCACACAAACAAACAAAAAGCACAGCAACATCAAGCGCACAAAACTCACAGGATGCAACCCAATGACCAGACGTCCGACTGGCCGTCCACAACACCTTCCACGACGGGCTCAAAGAGCTCCGGGGCGCGGTACGGGGCCGAGCTCTTGCGGTTCGCCTCGTCCTGCAGGTCGAGCGAGTTGCGGCGCGAGCGCACCTCGACGCGGATCGGCGAGCAGCTGCCAAAGTCCGTCACGAGCGGGATGTACGACAGGAAGTCCTCGCCACTGGACGACGACGACAACATGATGTTATGCGGCTTGATGTCTCGGTGGCAAAAGCCCGCGCGGTGAATCGCTAGCACGCCCGCGCAGATGCCGTGGAACAGGTGCAGCGCCACGCGCTGCGTGAACGGCCACAGCGGCGACGACGAGTTGCGCGCCATCTCGATGCCGTCCCAGAGGCTGCCGCGCTCAAAGTAGGGCACGAGGAAGTAGAATTCGAGGTTTTGCTGCTGGGCCTCGGCGAATTCCACGAGCGGCATCACGTTCAGGTGCTTGACCGACTACAAGAGACGTGACAACAGCAAAAACATCAGCGACTAGGCTCACAAAAAGGCTACGCAGCTTGAATGCGGACTTGAGAGCGTACCCGGAAGACCTGCAGCTCCATGTGCACGTCCTTCTCGACCTCCTCGGACTGGCAGATCACGCGCTTGAGCGCAAACGTCTCGCTGGTCGCGGTCGAGCGCACGAGCAGCACCTGCGCGTACGCACCTTCGGCGATCGGCCGCACGACCTGCACCGTGATGCCGCCGACCTGGATCGTCTCGTTCTGCTCCCACAAAGACAGCACCACACACAGCAAATGTTAGCATGTCTTGATCTGCTGGAGCATAGCACCAGATCTCCATACACAGACACAATACCTTGGCGGCGTTCGTGGCGCTGGAGATCGACGCGCTGATGGACGAGAGCAGCGAGCCGCCCCACTTCTTGGCCTTCTTCGCGGTCTCGGACGCGCCCTTCTTGGCGTCCTCCATCGAGATCTTCTTGGCGAAGTCGTACGCCTGCTCCGTCTGCTTGCGCAGAAAAGCCTGCGCGTCCTTCGCGGCGGCCGTTGCGGCTGAGCCCCCGCCGCTGTTCTCATCGTTGTAGCGGTCTCTCTCATGGCGACTGCTGGCATGGTGTCTTCCTCCACGTTGACTCTGATTCTGGTAGCTGCCGGACGCGTTGCTGCTGTTGCTGCCCCACTCGTCCCCGCGACGCTCGTCCCGCGAAACCGACGCGTCCTCCTCGTGCGACTCGTACGTGGACTCGAACTCGAGATACTCGTCCGCGTCGCGCATGCGGTGCTCAGCGAAGCTCGCGTGCTCCTCGTACGACTCTTCCTCCTCCTCTTCGTAGGATTCTCCAGCAGTCGACAACTGGCTCAGCTTGTCACTCGTGATGTACTCCACCTCTGGCGCACCCACTACAGTGTCAAAATGCAGGCATCGAGTATTAGCAAGCTACACATACACATGCATGCCCTTGTACATATACACACACTCACCTAGTGGCGTGACGCGCGCGATGATCTTGCGGTCCCAGTGCGGCACGACGGCGCTCGGGTTCGTCAGGTCGAGGTACACGCCCTGCTCGTTGCGGAACGCAAAGTGGTACGCGTCCCCCAGCGGGAACGCGCGCTGGACATCGCCCAGACGCACAGGCGCACTCTGCTGCTCGACGTGCAGCACGAACGCGTTCCAGTTCGTGTCGGGCGCGTAGCTCTTGCCTTCCTCCACGGGTTCGAGCTCTTCGCCCACGAGCGCGTAGAGCACGAGGCGCTTGCCACCGCCGACTGAAGTGCTGCGGCTGTGGGGCGCAGACGACGAAGAGGAGGTCGCCGCCGGGTCCCACGTGCGGGTGCGCTGCACGCGCGGCTTGTGCGCGTCGGCGAGGCTCATGTGCGGCGGCGTCTGCAGAGGATGCACTTCCGAGACACTCATTCACGTCGCCGCTCGCTTTGGCTGCCTGCTCTTTTATTACACACGCACAACACACCGAGCGGACCGACCTTCTATTAAACTGGGTTTGGACGTGCGCATAGCAATAACAGATTACACATTCGTTATGTGCACGTCCGCGAAACGACGCGGCGGCTTCAACATGATCGATCGATCATGCACAAATGCGCGAGTGTGATCAGAAGCACCATCTCTCTCGTCGTCGTCGTGTTCGTACTGGAGTTACTGTGTGAATGGAAACAGTAGGCGAGTCTTACGGTTTAGAAGGAGTAGGGTGGTGCTGCGGCCGTCATGCGCGCACTCTCGGGCGTCCGCAGCAGCACGCGGTCCGAGTCCTCCTGCGCCAGGAGCAGCTTTGCGTTCCGCGATGCGTCGGCATTCGACAACGACGAAGACGGCTGGGACTGCGACAGATATGACGACACAGTCGATGAAGAAGTTGGCGGCAGTGCGAACGACGGTAGCTCGTCCAGAGCCGCGAGGACTCGTGAGGTCAAGTCTGCGTCCTCATCCGAGCCAGTCTGCTGACCACCGTCTTCGAGGAAGTTGAAGGAGCTCGAGCAGCTACTCGAGCGCGTCTCCAGTGCTACCATCATCTCTCGCGTGTCGTTCCCAATTGGACGCACACAGGGACGCGCATTCGCAATGGCAGTGTAGAGCGGCGGTGTGTCCCCAGGTTGTCCAACTGGGTGTCCTCCTGACGACGGCACTCCGGCTGCTGTCCCAACCGCGACGGCCTGGTGCTGCTGCTCCATGCGCTTGATCTTGTCGTAAAAGCTCGCCGACGTCTGCTTGCGGTTCTTCGTGGCGAGCGTCGGCTGGAAAGGGTGCGCGCGCTCGAACTCGCGCTGCTGCTGCTTCCTGATCTGCGTCTTGCGGTCCTTGTAGTGCTCAAAGTACTGGTTGAGTGCCTGGAAGACTTTCGAGCGGTCCGCGCGGCCGTGCTTCTTGGCGATCACGCTCGAGTTCTTGTCGATCACCGGGTGGAACGTGAGCTCTTCGGCTTCGGCCTCGTCGCCATTGTTGCTGGAGTGTTTCTCACTCAGTGACGCGCGCGAGCTCTTGCCGTCGTTCAGGTTCTCTGCGAGGAAGAGCACCTGCGTGTACGTGAACCCAGGCACCTCGGTCATGAGCTTGTCCATGTACGAGCCAAACTGCTCGCGCGCGAAGGGCTCGTGGTTGGCGAACTCAAAGATGATCGGCACGACCTGCGCGATCTCGCGTGGGAGCAGCTCGAGCTGCACGAGCGACGGCATCACGACCGCAGACTCAGTTGCTGCCGCTTGGTCTTCAGGCTTTTTCTTCGAAGTCATTGCACTTGGGCTTTGATCCAAAGAGCCAGAGGCATCCAGTGCCGTAGGATCAGTGTCCCTCGCTTGTGGACAAGGAATATCACTCTTGATTGCGGACACCTTCACCAGCGCATCGAAAATCCGACTGAACGTCTTCTTCTTGCGCATGGCGAGCGCCTGCCTGGACGTCTCGGAGACAAACCCTTGGTGGCGTTTCTGATGGAGCTCCTGCATGCTCTGCTGTAGCAGGCGGCGGTGGTACTCCTGCTGCTCGCGATGGGACTCGTGGAGGAACTCGCCGATGGGCAGGCCGCGCTCGTTGCGATTGAACACGGGGGCGCGTCCGGTCTCGGGCTTGAAATACTCGCGTCCTGAGCTCGGGTCGCGGTCGAACGCGTACTTTTCGTGCAGCGCCTGGCGCTTTCTCTCGAGCTCCTGGTACTTGGAGACCGCGAGGCGCTCGACAAAGTCTTCTTTTGTCTTGTCGCCGTTGATCCAGAGCGCGTTGACGCCGATGTCGGGCTTGAACGAGTACTGTCGCAGGTGCTCCTCCTCGCGCGCCTGCTTGTTCGCGCGCACGTGGAACGAGTCCTCGTAGAGCGCCAGGTGCGGGTCCTTGCGGCGCAGCTCGCCATTCGCAGTGGTCGTCGTCGTGGTGGTGGTCGCTGACGAAGAGGCTCGGGTCGCCTCGCTCTCGAGACGCTCGCGCACGATCTCCTCCGAGACCTCATTGATCTTGGGCTTGAACGGGCACGTCTGCCGGAACTCGTCCTCGATGGCCTGCTGGTTCTTCTGGCGTCGGACACTCGCGACCCGCACCGCGCGCTCCTTGTTCATGCCGATGGCGTGCGCGACGCTGGACGAGCTCGCGAGCAGCGTTGGCCGGAAGAGCTGCTCGGGCTTCTGCTGGCCGCAGATCACTTCGGGCATGTCCATGAAGCAGCCACCGCTGACGCTGTCACGTCGTGTCCGTGCTCGCAAGTCGTCATTACTGAATGAAGACGCAGCACCAGCACCTGGAGTCAAGGTGCTCATGGTCGCGACGATGTTGCGGCAAACGTCGTCGCTGTGCTGGTTCACGAAGGCGCACTTGGGGCACATCCAGTCGATCTGGTGCTCGCGCTCGGCGGCGCGCTGCTCGTGCACGCGGTCCTTCTTGGCCATGTCCGAGAGCGCTTCCTCGTACAGCCGCTCGCCGATGTGCGCGTAGCCGCCCGTGGCGCGGTGCGCGATGAGGTCGCGCGACTTGGCTGCCATCTCGACCTTGCGCTGGTCCTGCTCCCGCTCGAGCTCGCGCTGCTTGGCGTTCTGCGCGCGGCGGATCCACTTGTCCTTGGACTCGGCCAGGGCGTACAGCCGGTTGAACACCGGCGGGGGGTTGCTGCTCTCCTTGTGTTTGCTGGACGCAGAGTGGTGGTGTTTGTTGTGACCGCTGAGTGTGTGTCGTCGCCCCGTCTCAGCGACGCGATGCGTGTGCTCGGCCAGCTGGATGTTGCGGAACGTGAGCGGGTCCTTGGCTTTTGAAGAGGCTGGTGTTGCGTTTCTACTGCCACCACTCGTAGTGCGGTGCTCAGGACTGGCTGTGGTATTTGCAGCAGTGGACGCGATGCCTGGGTTCACCTTGCCGCTGTGCTGGCTGTAGTGGCCGTACTTGGCCATGAGGTTCTGGTAGTTCATCGCGCGGCTGTGCTCGCGCTCCTGCTTGCTGTAGCCAGTGGTGTCAGGCTCAAGCTCGTGGTACCCATTGCCACCGCTACTATGAGCACTTGGTGGGTAGCTGGGCGGATCTTGATGACGATGCTGGCCATGTTGGCGGTATGAGGATGCCAATTGGGACTCGTCATGCTGCTGCTGGTGTCGCGACACTGTTGCTGGCGCTGGTGGCGGCTGTAAGCTTAGCTCCGGACGATATTCTTCGTACTCTTGGACTCGGTGGTGTTGCTGCTGCTGCTCAGACATTTCATCACCAGCAAAGTCTCCACTCGTAGCAGTGGCACCAGTATCCGATGGCGCCTCGTCAAAGAAGCCCAGCTCCTCTAGGTTGAGCGCGTCAAGCTGGTCCTGAATCAACTGCGTGAGCTTCGGGATCGCGTCGGGCTTGAGTGCGTGCTTGTCTGCAAATCGGCTCGCAAGTGCTTGCGGCTCGTCGCCTACGTGGACCTCAATCGTCTCACTGCGTCCTTCTCCGATCACGACCTCCATCAGCAGCAGGAGCTCCGCTGGTGCTAATGGAGCTACTGGCGGAGCGGCTGCCTGGTGACCGAGCATTGTTGGTGCTGGTGGCGGCTGAAGCCCATACGCCGCTGGTTGTCCTCCAAGGCGCTGGTGTCCACCCATTTCATCAAGTGAGACAGGGTAGGACGCTGCTTTGCTGAGCTCCTGCTGGAACTGCTCCCGCCGCTCGTTCTCGCGAGTCACGCGCGTCGCAGCGGAGTCGAGTGCCTGGTGGATGTCCTGTTCGAGCTGCTGGACTGTGTGTGAGAAGTCCACCGCAGGTGCTGTAGCTGGTGCTGGTGTTATAGATGAAGAGAAGGGACTCGGGTGGTCCTGGAGCCAGTCGGGCAGGTCGTCTGAGAGCGACTTGTTCCGCTTCTTGGGTTCGTGTTGAGTACTAGTGTCGGACTGCAAGTCGGCTTTTGGCACAGGCGAGTGTGCTGCTGCTGCTGACGACGACGAGCTCCCAGCGTCCGAGTACACGGGCGAGTCGGCCGAGAGGTCCACCTCGTGGACATCGGGCTCTTCGTCGTCACTGTCGCTTAGCTCCACGTTCACGTTCGCGATACTAGCAGCTAAAGACACAGGAGCCTTGCCACTGCTATTGCTGCGCTGAGCAAAACCAAAGTCGAGGTCCAGGGTCGGACGCTGGCGCGCGGGCGACGACGGGCTGGACGGGATCAGCTGCGGGAACGACGCCGTCTTGCGTGGCGACTGTGGTGATGGTTGGGAGCTGCCGTCGCGTGCTTCATTGAGAGCCGAGCGGAACTACGGATGCAGGCAGCCACATATTAGCAATAGATCCCCAAGACAAACCAACAACAGCGAAAGGTGTGGTGGCAAATTGCTGACCGACTGACCTGGTCGATGGTGGCCGACGCGTTCCTGGAGAACGAGTTGCGGCGCGAGACAGGCACCGAGTGGCTGCTGTTTGTGGTGATGGCGATGGGGGCCTGCTGCTCCATTATGCAGATCTACTGCTGCTGCTCGTTCTCACATGCGGTGGCTCTCAGCAAGTGCCTCGTTCATCACCAGCAACTCCTTCGCTCTCTCTGTTGGGCAGCAACCATCTGCCTGTCCTTGGTTTCGGAGCTAATTATAACGTCTATGGCACGGAAACCACCGCCTTCCATGAAGCGACGCTTCGTCGGCCATGCGCAAACAGCGCAACCACACACCAACGTCAAGCGAAGCAATCTTTCGGCATCTTATTAGCCATTCAAGCGAGACAGGGAGAACTATGGCGCTGCACGCGTCGCCTCTGGCGCTCAAGGAGCTGCAGGAGCTCCTCCACTTCAGCTACGACACGCTGCTCGCCAAGGTACGCACAGCTACGAGTCATGCGGTCATTCATCTGAAAGTGGTGGACCGGTTCTCATGCTCACTGTACCTCGTTTGCGTGCCTGTTCACGTAGCTCTCCGTGCGTGAGATCGTGGCGCTCTCGTACGAGGCCGGCGGCGTGTTCCCAACGCTATTGGGTTATGCGATTGGCGCAATCGGCACGTTCTGCTTCTTCGTTGTCAACAACGCGATCCTGCGCCTCGTGTCCGTGTTCGTGCCGCTGCTCTTCTACGTCCAGTGCCTGCAGGGCTCGGACGACGCCGCGAGCACCGTACTGCTGAGCTTCGCCGCGCTCATCGGCGTCGCGTGCACGTACGTGCAGGTGCAGTCGTGGAAGCTCGCGTTCGCCCACATCGACTCGAAGCGCCGAGAGCGCAAGAAGGCCAACAACAAGAGCAAGGTCGCCAAGGAGGACTGACAGCGGAAAGCAGGCTCACCGTCCATTATGAGCAGATACGCAGCTCCAAGCACTATCATTGTCTTCCATTATATATGTATACATATGCACGCATGTTACAGTAGCCGCTCTCTTATTACTGACTGTTGGCATTCGCGATTGCGGTCGAGACGACCGCGTAGCTGATGAGGAAGAGCGAGCCCGTGAGCGTCACCAGTACGCTCACAAACGACATGGCGCTCATGGATCCCATCTCGCCCCCCTTGCCCATCTTCGTGTCGTACACGGTGCACTGCTGCTGGCGCTTGGAGAGCTTCATGGGGCTCCTCCCGTGGCGCAGGTTCGCGTGGAGCTTCTCGGCGCGCGCGTGCTCAAAGTCCCCCGACGCCTGCGCCACAGTGTCGCACAACACCACACAGAAAGCGCCAGTATTAACAGCCAGCGTCGTAAACAGCAGCATCTGGACTGAGCGATGCACTCACTCTGCGGTGTTGCACGGCAGCAGAGAAGCCGCGGTCGCCCGAGTTCTTGCGCATGGCCTCTCTCGTATCTCGAGGTCAGCCTGTTCGTTGGAAAAGATCGCGAATGCGAGGGGTCCGAAAGGCCGCGTCGATGTCGCAGTACCGTCAGCACTATAATAGTGTGTCGTGAGGTGTTCATTCGACGGAAACGGTACTTTTGGAGCTCTTCGATTTTGACAAGCATCGCACAAGTTGGATCAGCATGGTGGCGATGAGGGCGGAGACGCTCACGCTCGTGCTGCTGCAGGCGGCCGCAGCTGTGGCGGCATGGCGAGCATGGCAGACCCACAATGGCAGGCAGCAGGAGCTGCTACAGGTGATAACATACGCGCTGGTTCTTTGTGAGTACGACGAGGCGCGTGACGCAAGCTGTGCGACTTTGTTTTGTGTGTGAACGGCAGGCTCTTGAACAGGAGCTCGACAAGAAAGAGAGAATGCGGCTGGACGAGCGCAAGGGCCGCGTTGCAGCGGAGAAAGTGAGCTCGTTGCGCTGCTGATTAGTAGCTGACTGTCGAATTGTAGTAACAGGATGTGGTCGTTGGCAGGAGCTGCGACGTGTGATGGACGACAAGCTGGACACGAGCAAAGGCTACTTCGTGCAGTCCATCGGAGAGATCCGCTCGTGCTTCAAGTCATGTCTTGGTACGCATGTGCTCAAGAGATTACAGCACTCCGGATAGATGGTAGCAGTGCTCTGATTCAGTTGTATCTGCTCGTGCTGCGCCATCAGGGACACCACGACAGGGTCTGCTTGCGCCGTCGACGAAAGGCCGCATCGAGTTCCAGCGCAACATCTCGCCCGACACTCTGACTGGCCTGGAAGAGTTCAGTCACGTCTGGGTCGTCTTTGTCTTCCACAAGAACACCAACGGCAAGAACTCAAGAGCGCATGAAGGGCTGCGCTCGGACAGCCACCGCCACACATTCCGAGTGCGTCGTTCAGGGCCACAACTCCTTGGTTCTTCCCTGATACCAATGCTAACTTTAATACTGTGACGCGTGATGTCTTGTAGGCAAAGATCTCGCCTCCGCTGCTTAAAGAGCGCGTGGGGGTCTTCAGCACGCGGTCGCCGCATCGTCCGAACCCGATCGGCATCACGCTGGCGAAGATCGACAGCGTGGACATGAAGACGCGCACGGTGTGCATCTCTGGCGTCGACCTCGTTGAAGGCACACCAGTGCTCGACATTAAGCCATATGTTCCAGGTGTGTAGTGTGTGCGGTGAGCTATGTCTAGCTTATGTGGGCTGTTCGCTGACTAAGTACCTGCTGCGGTGCTCTGTGTGCTTGTAGGTTATGACTGTCTCCCGGACGCCCGTGCGGCCGCGTGGGTGTCGCCAGCCCAGCTGCCAACCGAGTGAGTTCATTGTCCATTTTGTTAGGTGTGCATTAGAGCCTTGCCGCTTGACTAAGGGGCAAAGCTGTCGCTTGTTGAACAGGGTTCATTGGCGAGATCCGTCCACCACCTCGTCAGTCGTGCATCAACTTGCGAACTCATCAGCCCATTATCGAGGCAGCCCAGATACTTTCACGCATGCGATCGAAGAGGTTTTGCAAGTCGACGTGCGCAGCAAGGACCAGACGAAGCGCTGGGCGGACGCAAGTGCAGTCAGCGAGATCGTGATCGACAACGCCAGGATCGAGTACCGCGTGGTGCTTCCTGAGGCCACGAGTCCCGTGGCTGCCAGTAGCACCATTGAGACAAACAGTGATGGTGAGGCATGTGCTGATAGTGAGCACGCTGAGAGAGCTCCCACGCAGCCCATGCGCGTCTTCATCACTGCCGTCACCCCAGCGTAACGCAATGAATGGGCCGGAATGGAAACTGAATGGCTCCACTTTTCTTCCAGTCGAAGCATACCTGAGTCTGATCATGCAATGACACCATCTGATCGGGAATCAGAGCCACAAATAGGCGCGAATTTGGCTTTTTTCTGATTGATTTTTTGACACCACAATCAAAAAGAAAGCTGAGCCGAAGAGGTCCAACGGAAGGCTTCGGACACATGGCCGCCAGCGTCGCCCCCAACATGCCGCAGCCGCGCGCTCGTGTCGACACGTACGTGCACCATTGCATGCTTTGTCGTTCGTGTGGGCGAGTCGCTGATGTAACTGTTAATGCACTGTTGCCCAGTGTGAGCGCGGAGCAGAGCGCGCTTTCGATGCCAATGCCAGAGATGCATGCGTCACCAGCTCCTCAGCAGGAAGAGCAACAACCACAGCAGCTGCAGCAACAAGAGCCGCTCGCACACTCGACGATAATGGGTGAAGCGGATGCGATCCCAGTGGTAGCGGGGTCAGTCGCAATAGACCCAGCGCCTGCGCCAGTTGCCGGAGCGAAGGTCACAGCGTCAAAGAAAAAGTCGAAATCCAAATCGAAAGGTATTGGCGGCGGCAGTGTGAGGAAGAAGAAACTTTCTGGACCGCCATGCGTGGGGCTCTACGTCGATGCGCTGGTACGTATCGAGTGCTTACCCATCGCATGGATCCTGATGTCTCTATCGAACGTGTGTATGTGTGTGAAAGGCTCACAGCTCGTGATGATGGATGGTGACAGGACACGAAGATGCTTTGGTCCGAGGCACAGATCATCGAGTGCAAGCTCGAGGAGCAGAAGATCAAGGTGCACTTCATCGGCTGGCACTCGCGCTGGGACATCTGGACCGACGCGATGAACGTCGCCGCGCACGGCACCTTCGTTCGTAAGTGTCGTTATGCTTTACCACCATCGCCTGTGCGATATGCGAGAAGAATGGAACTGACGGATGTCATCGCCTTGTGCATGTGCAGCTCTAAAAAAGAAGAGTCTGGAGAACCCTCGCCGCTGGGACGGCAAGATGAACCTCTTCTCCGAGATGGTGCTGGAGCCCAACGAGAACGCTGAAGACCTGGAACCGCTCGTGCCGCTCGTGAAGGACTCACCCGAGAAGCGCAAGGTCACCAAACCTTTGCGCGTGTCGGTCGAGTACCACCGTCCGTCGACCAGTTTGTCGCTCTCGTCGCCTTCGACTCAATCGACCTCGACCTCGACGCCTACAACAGCGCCAACGCCGAGTGCACGCAAGGCTCGTCCTCCAAAGCTCGCAATAGAGAAAGGCGCTAGCAAGCCTGCTACGACCAAGAAGTCCCCGTCCAGCAGCAACAAGAGCAGCAGCCCAGTCAATGATAATAATGAGACAGTCAAGGCCAAGACGCCACCAGCGAGCACAAAGGCAGTCAAGACGACGCCGCCGCCACCAGCAGCAGCGTGTGCGACCTCTCCGACCGTATCTGGAAAGAAACGGAGCAAGAGTTCAGCGAGTGGCTCCAGTAGCAGCGGGGCGTCAAGAGCTCCGAAGCGCCTGAAGGAGACCCCGGAGCTGGAGCCGGCGAACGGCACGACGCCCGTGGACTTTGCTGGGAACCGCAAGCAGAACGTGGCCGAGGACGAGCAGACCGCGGGCTTTCTGCAGAAATGCGCCGCTCTGTGGCAGCGCCAGTTGAGTCTGCTGCTCACGCGGCCACCGCAGTCGTCGGAGCGCGCTCCAGGCTCGGAGCTCAAGGCGCGAAGCTAGCGGAGCCTGAGCTGAGCTATCAAGCGAGCCAAAGTAAGTTATAAGTCTGCACACACACACACACACACATGCGTCGATCCGCCCAGGATCTCCATTTTCAAGCCATACACACAACAACAACGACGCATCAACGGGTGGGAAAGAGAAAATTGCCCAAAAATAGAACATATTATAAAAAAAAAGATTTGAACGCTTTCGTCAATCTCGCAAGAACTGCGTGCCTGACTGTGACGCAACTGGCTTGTTCATCGTCTCTAAATGGTCATGGAAAATGTGTACGATCCACAGCTTACGTGCCACTGACTTAGAAGGCGAGGACGGCGAGCGAGAGCGACACGGCGCAGAGCGCGCCGACCGCGCTGGAGAACGACGAGGAGGCCGCACTCTTGGTCGGCGACGGGGTCACGGGCGCGATGGTCGTGGACTTGGGCGTCGTCGTAGCGGTCGGCTCCGAGATCGTCGAGTTGTTGATGATTGGCACATCGATGGTCGTGTCTTCCGCCGACGAACCCGAGCCGGTCGCCTTGCTGCCGCCCGAGGTGGCGGCGGGGGCCTTGGTCTTCGTGACGACGACACCGGCCTCGGCACTCGAGCCGGCGCTCGACGACGCTGACGTCGACGGGGTCTTGGTGGTCGTAGTGCCGGTCTTGGACGAGTCCGCGTCGCTGGCGACCGAGCCGCTCGAGCTGGTGCTGCTGCAGTCCTTGGCCTTGGCCTTGAAGGACGTGCCGTAGTTGGTGTCGTCGTAGACGCAGTCGGGCGCGTTCTCGGCCATGTACTCGAGCCACGTGGCGCACTCGGCGATCGGACAGAGGCGCGACGTCGAGAGCGTCGTGATGTCGCCCTTGGCCTTGGAGTAGCACGCCTTGGCCGGGTTCACGTCCTGCTCCAGGAGCTTGTTGATGAGCTGGCGCTCCGACTGCGTGCAGTCCTTGGCGACCACGACCGCCGCGTCCGCCGACGTGGACGTAGCGGCGAGGACGGCGAGCGAGGCGATGGCGACGACAGCGAAGCTCTTCATGGTGCTGTTGAAATTGGGGGGAGAAGAAGAAGAAGAAGAAGAAGAAGAAGAAGGCGACGGCGGCGCGATGATAGGTAGTCGACTGCTGGAAGCGGCGAATAAAGGCGGAATGACGGAAGGGAGCAAAGCATTCAGACCGCCTTTGGGCTGGGTTGCGTGCGGGATACCCGTTGTGTGGGCCACACAAGCGAGTTGGGCGGGATGACCTCGCGAGTTGTGGGTGCTTCGTTTGCCTTTGTATTGTGGTAGGCCTGCTTATACGAGCTACCGATTTCTTTGTCCTGCAGAGGATGGGAAGATCCATTTGGATACCATGGCAGAGCTCGATATGAAGGGTGACATGGAGAGATCCGCCGAGAGTTGATTTTTTATGCACGCGTGTGCTGGACTGGAGAGTCAGCCGACACTGCGCCTGCGGAAATGCATACTCGGGAATGGAACAGACCTCTCACGGTCCCGCTTAACCACACGAACGCTCGAAACAGAGCCTCCGGGAAATAGTTCGTGGAGACATTTGGCGTGGTGCACACGAGGCAGCGCTTTTTTCGGAAGGGCGGAATTGATTGAGGAGCGCCAGCTGCTCTTGAACACCAAACAGCTGGCAGCCAGACGGAAAACCTGTGCTGGAGAGCAAAGCGGACAGCGACCGACTGAAACAGGATCCTTGCTGCTGCCTGGACGCGCAGCAAGCACGACGATTTTCTCTGGCGTGGGCATGAGCGCTGGGCGACCGCCCGACCGCCCGACCGGCGGCGCAGGACGACCCGCCGACTTGCTTCGTGACGCATCGCGACTCCACGAATTTTGAAGCTTCCGCGATCCACTTTCGTCACGAGGAGTCGATCGAGTCCGAGTTCTCCGTTCGCCAGCAGCGTGGCAAGCCCAGACAACAGGCGACACATCGCCGTGTTCTGCATGCTGTGGGCAGCCCCCTGGGCTGTCTCCGCAATGGGCAGACGCTGGAAGTCGAGCATTTTGGGCAGACGCTGGAAGAGGTTGCCAACCGACAGCTTTGACTTTGTCAGAGGCCACAAGCGAGCAGTGCTCCACCTCAAATAGAGAGCCGTAGCTTCAATTAAGTCCGAGTGAATGAGTCCCGCACATCTTGTTTAACTCCGAAAAAAGCACAGGTTCGACGATGGCGACACGATTATTTTTGTGGTGACAAAGCGCTGTTAACTCTTGCTCGGTCTACAGGGGAGAGCGTCACTAATGGACGCCATAGGAAACTACCTTGACACATAATCTATATCTCTGATTGCGAAAGGTTTTGTGAAATCGACGGCTTCCTTCCGTCAAGCAGCTTTCCTATAGCCTCTATAACCTAAAGGGCTCTTCCAATTTATACATTCAACGAGGTGCTCACTAATGGCACCTCTGTAATCAACCGACGAGGAGCAAATCAAACCACGATTTGCACGGGCACTTCAGAATCACAATTGCCAGCAGCGACGCAAGCAACACCATGGACAAGCAGAGCGTGCTGGCGTTCGGCGCGGCCGCGGGCCTCGGCTACTTCTTGGGACGCACGCAGACCACCACCACCGCCAGTGCGAAGGCGCCGGTCAAGACGGCTACGGCCAAGCAGTCGCTGGTGAGCGAGTCGGAGGACGAGGTGGAGCGCCTGATCCGCCCCAACATCCTCGCGCTCACGCCGTACCGCTGCGCGCGCGACGACTACGACCAAGGTACTGCAAGCGGTGCTTTGCTGACTGCGTGCATATAGTGATACACAGCGAGCAGTCGGCTTGCGCCCGGCAGGTGGCGCGGCGCATGGGTGCTAATGTGTGCATGTGTGGGATCTTTGAACTGTGCGCACAGGCATTCTGCTGGATGCGAACGAGAACAGCCTCGGACCACCGCTGGCCAGCGACCACGCGCTCGTGCCGGAGGTGCTCGAGCGCTATCCGGACCCATACCAGCGCGAGCTGAAGCAGGTGCTCGCCGACTTCAGGTGCGTTCGACAAGCAATCTTGTGCACAGCGGACATCCCCCCATAACGCCACCAGTCAGTCATTAACGTGCTGATCTGCTCTTAAAATATCGTAGAAACACCAACTCGACCGACAAGGTGGATGTGAACAATATCTTCCTGGGCGTCGGCAGTGACGAGGCCATCGACCTCGTGATCCGCGTCTCGTGCACGCCGCGCGTGGACTCAATCATCATCACCCCTCCGACCTACGGCATGTACCAGGTGTGCGCCAACATCCACGACGTCAACATCATCTCGGTGCCGCTTGTGATTGAGTCGCCCGCCGAGAACCCAAAGGGCCTCAAGGTGAGCCTTAGCTCTTTTGTATTGATCGCTATGCTGGTGTCCGCATAGCTCTGACTGACAATATTGATGCTCAATGGCTCGCTTTATATTCATAGGACGACCTTCCAGTGCCAGCGTTCCACATCGACCCGCAGGCGATCCTCAAGGCCGCGACGCCGGAGACCAAGATCATCTTCCTGTGCAGCCCCGGCAACCCGACGGCCAACGCCCTGCGCACCAAGGACATCCTCACGATCCTCAACGACAAGTCGTACAAGGGCTTTGTCGTCGTCGACGAGGCCTACGTGGACTTCTCGGAGACCGCGAGCATGTGCACGCTCGTGAACATGTACCCTCGCCTGGTGGTCTTCCAGACGCTCTCCAAGGGCTTCGGGCTCGCTGGCATCCGTCTCGGCAGTGCCTTCGGTGACCCGCGCCTCATCAAGATCCTCAACAACGTCAAGGCGCCGTACAACATCAACAAGCTCACTACCAAGGTCGCGCTCGAGGCGCTCAATAGCATCGACAAGTTGCGCAGCAACATCGCGATCATCAAGAGCGAGAAGGCGCGCGTGGCCAAGGCGCTGCGCAAGCTGCCGTTCGTGCGCGCGATCTACGCGTCTGACTCGAACTTCATCCTCTTCGAGATCCCCCACGCGCTGCAGGTGTACCGCCAAATGGCCGACCGCGGCGTGGTCATCCGCTACCGCGGCAACCAGCTGCTCCTGAATGACTGTCTGCGCGCGACCATCGGCGCGCCCGCCGAGAACGACCGCATGCTCGAGCTCATTGAGAAGGTCTCGATCGAACTGAGCGCCAGCAGCTAGAGCCCTACGCTCCCAGTCGCCTCCTGTCCGTTGACTGCTGTTTGAATAGACGAGGTTGAGAAAATGAAGAGCCCGACACAGTTCTGCCATGCTGACAATTTCTATTTGGTGTTCAAGTGGTTACAGAGAACTGCACTGGGTCAGTTAACCGTTTGGAGTATATGGACAATGGCGCTGGATCAGATCCCATCGGTGCCATAAAGCTCGCGTGCCTCAGCCACAATCGCTGCATATTCAGTCGTACTCGCCTGGCGCTTCTCTCTATTTGGGAAGATCTCGTCGAGCTTCAGTCCGTCGACTCTCGAGATCACGATCGCGTGAGGGACAACACAGGAGAACGACTCGCACGGCACCACCGCACCCGAAGCTTTTGGGTCGCACTTGCAGACCGCGATTCGCGGGTCGTCGCCGCGCTCGTGGATGCTGGCGCGATCGTCGAGCTTCCCATTGTGAGGCAGCACGCGCATGACCTGCTGGCGGTGCGCGTGGTGCACGTTGTGGATCGCAAACTCGTCCGCGCGCGACCGCAGGAACAGCAGCAGATCTTCACAAGTGATGGGGAACCTGAGCATCTCGTTCACATAGCGTTGCAGTCTGAAGAGCGTGGCGGATGGGCGACACACGGCCAGGAGCGTGGTCACGAGCTCGTCTTCGTCGACGACGGGCTCTTCATCAGCGTCATTCTCATCGCTGGGCAGACGCGGGTACGTGTACCGCAGCAATTTCAGAGCCAGCGGGACGAATGGCGTGATCGACGAGCTGTCCTGTTCACGGAGGATAGCGTCCACTGGTAGTGGCAGGCGCTTGCGCTTCTTTGGTTGGCTGGACGACGATGACACCGCCGTGGCTCCAAGCGGTAGACTAACATTAACATCACAATCCACACATACAAAGTTAAGGAGTTCAGCTCTCATGGAAATGGGTCGACAGCGGAGCTTCAACCCCAAGTCTCCCTTTAGCAGACGTACTCGGGTTGCACGGCTGCGTCGTATCGACTGCTGCGTCCTGTGGCCTGAATGTCCTGCGAGAACAAGTCGCCGAGGTCGTTGAGCTGGTAGATAGCGGCTCCTTTGCTGCCGTTGGTCGCTCTGCAATCAGGGAGCGCGCAGACGCCCAGCAGGTTCGTCCACTCGCCGCCATCCAGCAGTCGCAGGTCCAGCGGCGCATCGGAGATCACAAACTGCGACGTATGCGCGCTTCTGGCACCTGTGCCATCCTGCAAAGCTCGCATCGACGAGATCGATAGTGAAGAGCTCTTCTTTGCTTTGCCAGCGCGCTCGAACGGGTAAATAGTCGCGATCTTGCTCAGCTGGGACGTCGAGACCACAGCGCCTGGAGTCATAAGATAGACAGAGCCAAGCCAAGAGAAGCCTCCGTCAGTCTAACACTGTGATGCTAATACTACAATGGGCTAGCGACTGAACAAGCTTTACCTCGACACTCGTTGGCGTTCGCAGACAGATCCACTTCTTCGATCGCCCCAAAGGTCGCCTGCGTGTTGCCGACGGAGATCGGCTGCGCCCACGAGAGCAGCGGCTGCATGGCCATGCGGGAGTCAACCATCTCGATCGACACGCCCGAGCCGACCACCAGCTGGAACGGGCAGCTACAATTGCCATATACAATGGACACAAAACAGACTTCTCAGTCAGTCAGGATATCCACAACAGTTAGAGACTTAGACTTGGGACGGTTAACCGACCTGGATCGACGCTTGATGTCGTAGATCTCAGCCAGGGGCGAACCAACGCTCGCCAGGTCAAAGAGCTTGTCGTACTGCGCCAGCGCCTTGGGCTTCTCGCGCAAGTCAACTGACCGCACAGTGAAGCGGTTCGCGGTCCAGAGCACGCACGGGTGGCTGGCGTATTCGCAGTGCAACAGGCGCTCAGACACCATCGTCGACCTGATATGTAGCGTCTGCACGCCGCTCTCGGGCTCCCACCAGTGCACGACTCCGTCCCCTGTGACGAACGCGAGCTCGGCCTCCACGTGCGGACTCGCGGCGACGTGGTACAGCATCTCTGAAAAGGTTAGCTTGAGCTTGGCTTTCAGCAAACCACCACTGCTGCTGCTCTTGTTGTTGCGTGGAAACTGCACTGGCGCCTGTAGGATCGTGCAGTGAGCAGCTCCGCGGGCCGCGACGAAGACCTCCTCGCTCAGCAGCGGCTCGTGCGCGCCGCTTCGCCCCATGACAGCAAACTGCCGGATCGTGGTACCCGTCTCCACTGTGTTGGTCGTCCCGCTGGTCCATTCGTTACCACTACTGGTGCTATTGCCATGACCGCCACTCGGCTTGTAGAACGCACACGCTTGCTGGAGCACCTCGCCAGTGGGGAAGAACACAATGTGGTCACCCGATGTGTTGTGCGTGCCGGCGATCGCATTGCCCTGCCACTTGGGAATGTACGTCGGCTCTTGCTCGGGCCTGTGCTTTGACAATCATACGTCATGCATATAACAGAAGGCAGTGAGCTACTATACCGGTACCAGCGGCCAGTGGTTGCCTATGTAAACACCACACAACATTGCAAATGAAAAGCTCAAAACGTACCGGAACTCCTCTGCAATGTGGCTCGTGAGCAGGTCCTGCGGCACGTACTGATGGTACCGCCGCTCGTAGTACCGCGCTTCGATGCGCAAGTTCGCCCATGCCTTGTTGTGCAGCGCCGAGGACGCCATCAGCTGTGCGCGCTTGTACGCGCGCAAGTACGCGTGGCCCGCAAAATTGCGCACGTGCAGCTGCACGACGCCGCTCGCGTCCACGGCGCTGCCCGTGAACCGGCGTCGCGGGTCGTTGATGAGCTGCGGATGCAGGGGCACTGCATCTGGATCTGAGGCTGCGATCGCGCCAGCGAGGCCCGTGGTGGCCACCACTGGCGGCCAGTTCGGGTACACGCTCGTCGCGTCCATCCTCGGAGCGCAATTGATGTGATGTGCCTGCGCGTTTTGCTTGGCAGAGCTTGGCAGCTCCAAATAGTGTCGAGTCACTACTATGGCTTATAGTGACAGATCGCTATTTGGGTGAGCTGCTGAAGTGTATCGATACGAAAGGTCATGGACCACCAGAATCAGAAATGGCTTCATTCACTCGGGAACGCAGGCAACAGCCGGATTCGACTGATCTCGCGGTGGTTACAAGTCCGTCTTCTGCGAGCGACAGTATTGGGGTGAGGCCATGCCGAGCGACGCGCGTCGCTCAGCGCCACGGACGCTCATTGGTCTGACGCGCTTCCGCTGGTGCAGCTCGCCCATCGCTCGACGTGCGCGATCGCATTTGCCAGGAGTTTCGCTTTTCCATTGCCGGACTCGCTCTGGGGTTCTTTTTTTCTTTCTCTCTCCGTGCCTTTGGGTGTTGCTCAGCTTCTCACTTCCCAATTCGATCCGAGGGCGACAAGTTAGACACCGAACCAGCCAGTCTCGCACACGATGCGCGTCCCAGCTATTACCACCGCTTGTCTGCTCTCGCTGCTTCTCGCAGGGCTGTCATCGCCCGTGCATGCAGACCCCACCGTTCGTGACTCGGAGCTCGTGCTGCTGCTCTCGCTCTCACGCCATGGAAGCCGAGCGCCGAACCTGACGGTGAAGAAGCACTGCCCGAACAACGTGCCCAACATGAACGCGTACCACGTGCCGCCCGAGCAGCTCACGGAGCGCGGGATGGTTCAGATGGAGGCCACGGGACGCCACGTGCGCCAAGTGTACGTGGGCGAGAAGAAGTTCCTCTCGCCGTCGTTCAACAGCGACGACCACTCGCACTTTGAAGCCTATTTCCGCGCGGATGCGGCCAACCGTTGCGGCCAGAGTGCCATCTCGCTGGGCTACGGGCTGTATCCAGACGGCACGGGCCCTGCGGGGTACGAGAAGCAGCCGATCCCAGTGTATATGCAGCTCTCGGAGAACGAGCACGACTTCACGGCCAATGGCCCGTGCTGGACTGTCATGCAGGAGCACGCCAAGCACCACGCTGCTACGCGCGGCAAGCAGCTGATTATCGAACACACCGACGCGCTCGCGAGCCTTGCCAAGGTCTGCGGCAACGAGTTCTACTCGGAAAGCAACGGCGGCGACGAGGTCGTGGCGATCAAAGACGTCGCCGACATGTTCCTCTTCGACCGCGACGAAGGACTCACGCCCACGCCGGGGCTCACGACGGAGCTCGCGGACGAGCTCAGCCAGCTCGCCTTTCAGAACTTGATGGAGCGCCTGTACTCAACCCCAAGGGAGATCACGACGGCGATCGGCGGCTTCCCACAGCTGCTGCTGCGCACACTCAACAATGCTGCGGCACCGGAGTGGAGCCGCTCCAAGTCAACAAAGTATTTCTCTTTCCACGGCCACCGCGAGCTGCTGCATGGACTCGGGCTCATGATGGGCATGAAGTTCAACTTTGGCGCTGGGATGCCCGCGTTCAACGGCTCGACGGCGCTGCACCCGGGCACGACGCTCTTCTTCGAGCTGCACCGCCAGCAAGCCAGCAACGCCCAGACCAGCACCAGCACCACGAGTGAGCAAGCAAAGTACTTTGTGAAGCTCTTTGTGTGGTCGCCGCAGAGCCCGCGCACGGCCGTGAAGCTCGACAACTGCGCGCTCGAGTGCCCGCTGCAGGACCTCAGCGCTCTCATCCAGACGCACATCAGCCAGACGGGCGCGTGGCAAGACATCTGCAACTACCACCCGGTGAACGTGCCGCGGCCGTTCCCGTCGGTGGTGACAGAAGCAAGCGAAGAGGCGACGCTGACTGCGGAGGTCGAACCGCAAGCGATGGCGGCAGCTGAAGCCGCCACGGAAGCTGCACTGGAGACGACGACCACCACACTGGCAGCCGCAGCTGCAGCAGCACGCCACGAGGAAGACACGAATTTGTTCGCGCGCTGGCTGATCACGGCGGGAGGCTTCTCGGTGCTCGGAGCGCTCTGCGCCACGACGTTCCAGCGCATGAACAAGCGCCGCGAGTATTTATCCCTGTAGAGCATCAACAAGTACGCACGCATACGCACATACACAATACTACATGACGTAGCTTTAGCTCGATGATGGATCAGTGCAATGGCCGTCGCCCATCCATACGCCGGACTGTACCACGCACCGAGCCGCTTGATCGCCGCGCCATCTTTTTCCGCTTCAACATGCACGCCCGCTGCGGACATTCGATTTCCGCGCACTTAAGAATGCGGTCAGGTCCGACCTCCCATTTCTGATCCCATTCTGACCAAGATACAATTCCGATGGAATTCGCCGTCGCAATGGAATAAGCCATCCCTCAAGCCGGCCACTCAAAAAGGAGAGCGCCACTCAAGGGAGCAGCCTGTGCCGCGAAGAAGTCTGCTCGAACATCCGTCACCAACGAGCAACACACCTACCGCAGAGTCCGCGAATGCGGCATGGCGTCGACCATCCGCGAGCTCTTTTTAGGACACACGTCAAGTCAGGCCAGTGCAAAGCGACGACAACTGTTCCTTGACAAGCACCACCTGTCTGCGCGACGCAAGACACGTTTCGGGCAAAAGACGCCAGAGGATTCTCAGCAAGTGGCATCGGCTTTCGGTGTCGCCGTGCGCGAAGCCATTATCGAGCACAACACTGCTGCTGTCCACAGCGCGGACCAAACCGCGATGAACTACGAGCGCCTACCCAGCCACACAATCAGCGAGAAGAGAGAGCGCACGGTGTAGATACGCAACAGCGGCGTGGAGAAGAGCCGCATGACGGTAATGCTGTTGGCGGATTCGAGCGGCAACAAGAGACCTCCGTTTGCAGTTCTGAAGAGGCGTCCGTCGTCAGTACTCGAGACACAACCAATCAAACACGAGCATGACTTTGGGGTGGCGTTTGGGCCGAGGTCTCTGGAACGATGGATCAAACCGGGGTTCAAAACTACTGCAACGGTAAAGGCTCGTGGAACGCCACTTGGTCTGTTCTTTATTTGAAGCTCCGTTTTGGTGCCAGGACGAACATAAGCGAGAACATCCTGCTCGTGTGGGACGACTTGTCTTGTCATTGGGCAATGAAGTCCGCGACTACGCAGACAGCATCCACGTCGTCTTGCTAAAGATTCCAGCTGGATTCATATCCGTTTGCCAGCCGGCAGACATGGCGTTGATGAAGCGCTAACGAGGCGACTGGGCGGTAGGTGGGTGAGCAGCATAGAGGAGCAACTACGTGTGCATCGTCGCAGTGACGTCCCAACAAGCTTCAAGCGTCTCGCACCAAAACGACGAGCTGTGATCAACTGGCTTCACTCAGGTAGGGGAGAGTTCTCCACCAAGACAATTAGCAGCGGGTTTACAGAGCAAGTGGTCTCTTCGAGTGCCGACGAAGCCTTGGGCCAAGAAGTACCTGCTCCACAAGGTAACGTGATGGCCTTGGTCACGACTCTAGCAGAGCTGGATGTAGCTGGTGATGATGGAGGCTATGGTTTGGTGGAAGCCAGTAATACTGAAGAGTGACTCAAAGGCTCTTTGCGCTTGGAAATCGTTTGGGGCTGCTAAAAAGCGTTGTGTCACAGCTGGAAGCAGTGTCACCGAGACGGTTTTGGGTCAGTGGCTGTCATTGATCCGAGTATCAATCAATGACAATTTGTTGAATTCGTCGGGGTCCCACGTGGGACGTAAGATACAGTAAATCGCTGCTGGAAGGGTGACTTGCCATTTTTTGCCAAAACGAAAGATGGTTTGGAGCATTGGAATGGTGGGTGGCTGTTCGCTTCGATGGTTTCTCAAACCCGGTTCGCCGTTTTGAACGAATGTGAGTCAAAAGCGAGGACAAGTCCCTCGCTTCAGGAACAGTCGAGCGAAGGATAAAGATCTGAGCCCAAGTTTAAATGGCTCGGACTCAGATCTCTTGAATTGCCCATACCCTACCTCGTCGCGTAAATAGTTGCTCCGGGCATTTAACAACAGGGTCTCAGATCGTACCATCTGATTTTTGCTTCTTTTCTCAGACGCTGGCCCTCTCTTTCTCGGGTAAAACAGCCTGGAAAACATCGCTGTTTGAATTCTGGTTGAACCCAAAGTGGCAAGACGAGCCGAAGAAGAAGAAGAAGAAGAAGAAGCGCCAAGTGTGTGCGTCACTTGGACAGACAGGGATGCCGCCACCGCCACAGACACCGCAGCCATTCGACCACGAGACGCGCATGAGTGCCATCGCGTTCCTGCTGCAGGCGACGCCGTGGACGCCACTCGACGTGCGGTAGGGCTTCTTCGCACAGCAACAACCTCTTCGCGCGTTGCTGAGACGAGGAGCTAACTTGCGGTAACTCTGTGTGCTGTCATGGATACAGACGCGGCAGCGTTGCTGACGTGTCGGTGCGCGTCCGCTCGGACGCTCAAGACCCGCACGACTTCGACGCGGAGGAGTGTCTCGTATGGCAGTTCGAACTCGAGGAGTACGACATCGGCTTCCAGGTGCTGGAGAACGGCGCGCCGGTGCACGACCTCGTGCGATACAAGGCCAGCAGCCCAGCGAGTGACGACACGTCCACTGCGAAGCCCGAGCTAGCAAGGCTGCATAGTGCTAGCTTTTGCGACGACAGTACCGACTTGAAGAAGAAAAACAAGAGCGACGATGCTGCAGCGCCGCCGTCATGGATAGAAGACCGACTGGGGGATGTGAAACAGGGCTGCACGTACACGTTTCGATGGGACAACTCGTACTCGCTGGTGCGCCACAAGCGGCTCCAGTATCGATTCCTCGCGACGTCCAAGCGCGCGTTTGCAGCCGCAGAGACCGCAGCGCAGGAGTCGAATGCCAAGTACCTCGTCGAGAAGAAGAAGAACCGCTGGACGGGCTTGCTGAAACCCCACTTGGCTCGTAAATTGGCACGGCAGCGCCAACTAAAGAAGAATGAGATCGAGTTGGAGCAACATGACGTTGTCGAGACGCTCAAGCAGTGCGTGACCGACTTGGTGTCCTCGTTCATGGCCAAGCCCGACAGTCCGCTGCACGAAGGATCCGCTCGCGCGTTCGTGTTGGCTCTGGAGACAGTGCTACGTGACGGCATCAAGGTATGGAATCGCATTATGCGCCTCTCAGTCGCTTTCTATGTGAGTGAGGTGGCTTATACACACTATGTGCTTGTGTGTATGTGCAGGAATCGTTTCTGAACGAATGGCCGGAAGAGCCCTACTACGAGTTCCTGCTCGAGACTGGCACAGTCCTTCGCGACGACCAGGGTTTGGCCGCTGAGGTCAAGACGCTCGAACCGTCCGAGACGCTACGATACATTGGCTGGGGGCGAGCGCGCGCGTTTCTCTTCCTCGCTCTCAACAAGAAACTGCTGCATCGCGCGTTCGAGGTTCGTGCGGTACATTTGTTGCCGGTGAGAATCGTTCTCATCCATCTCCTGTGTGATGTAGAATTTGACCAAACGGCGCATGCTCGTTGAGAAGTACTACGAGCCCCATGCGCTTCTGTTCAACTACGCTAACGCGACCCAAATCGCGTCTTTCCTGAGTGCCCTGAACGCTGTCACGTTCCTCCTCGCACCACTTCCCGAATACGAAGAGATGGGGCTCTTCCTGTATGATGACCCAGCGAAGAAAAAGACCCACGTTCCACCAAACTTGCTGCAGTGCGCGCCAGAGGCAGCGCTGCTTGGAAATGAAAAGCTCGAGTTCAACGAAGGGATCAACGCCGACAGCTCCATCACGCGAGGCATCGACGCAGATCCAGATCTGATCAAGCACCTGCAGAACTGCTCGCTGCCGCGGTATCTACTCCACGAGCAGGCGTTTAACGACTTTCAGATTGGGTGCGTGCGACTGCTGTGACTGGATCGAGTTTGACCTTAGCACTGACATTGTGCATCTTGGCACCTCACACAGACGTGGCTCGGTGGTGCACGTCCCGCTAGCGTTGAAGGAGAACCTACCAGTGCTGGTGATTCAGCTTCAGGTGTTGGTGCAGGACATTAACATTTCCATCTCGTACGACGAAGAGCGCGATTTGGCCAAGCCCGTTCTCATCTCGGCCCTGGATCTGTGGACCGAAGGGATATTTCGCGTGAAGACAAAGTTCAAGCCCAGGCTTTCCATCAAACTCGACAACTCGTTCTCGATCGTGAGAGCGAAGCAAGTGAAGCTGCGATACCGAGTCATCTCCGATGAAGAATACGCACTCGCGTGGGAGGCGTGCATGGACATGGCGCAGTCGATCAGCTGGAAGCAGGCAGCAAGCACTGGCGCCGAGCGGTGTGCGCAGTACATGGACTCCTTGCGCCTTCAAGAGGAAGAGGAGCTCTCCATACAACGAAGCCGCGACGCCGCTGCGATCAAGAAGAGTGACCAGCAACCAGCCGATGAAGGAGATAGCATTCTCGGATTCCCAACCTCGCTGATCTCCAACCCGGTCTCGTACCTAGTCGGCGGCATCTTATCGTCGGACATAGGCAGTGTGTGTGCGCAGTGCCTGACGCCGTTCTCGTTCTTCAGTCGACAGCACCAGTGTCCTGCGTGCCAGAGCATCGTCTGCATCCCGTGCTCACGCCACTATGTCCAGCTGAATGGCAAAGGTCCCCAGATGAAGACGTGCGACCGCTGCTTTCTAAAAGAGAAGGACAACGAGGTACGTAGCCTGATGACTGAGCCTCTTCCCAGTAAGTGGCTAACAAACTCCACATGTTCATTGATGCACTGCGAACCACATAGCGGAAGCGAAATGGTAGTCTCGCAGGTCAGAGTCAAGAACAAAGTGAATGCGCCGAGTACGCAGCACTACGGCGCGACCCAGCGATGGACAAGTACTTCAAGATGCTCGGCTTTGGCGTCCCCGCGAGCGGCGTCGCGCAGAAAATGATGCAGGACAACGTCGAGATGGAGAAGATCGAGGTGTTCTCGACTGGCCCTAGTGGCCCAAACACGACTTCTCTGCTGCCATTGGCGAGGTGCAATTTAGAAACAATGTGCACACCGTGTCTTGAACAGCTACTAATCACCATGTCACTTGTTGATGCCGTAAGTGCAGACGAGAGAGCGCTGGTTCACGTCGACTGAATCGACGAGGCAGCTCGGCGTTCCGGAAAGTGCACTGGACGAGTCTGGAGACAGCGAAAGCGAGTGAGTCGATCTGGACGCGCGTCACGGCACGGCGGAAGACAGCCCCCGTCACGCTCTCGCCGCACGATTTCCAAGAGCTCGAGCAGCTCTTTGGCGACTCGACAGCGTCGACTCTGAGTTCAAAGAACAAGGAGAAGAAAGCGGCGGGCAGCGGGCAGAAGAAGAGCTTTTCAGCGCTAGATTCGCGCCGGTCGAACAACATCTCGATTGGGCTGTCCCAGTTCAAGGCGCTTGGTGGGATCGAGAAGATCATCAGCAGTCTGAAGAACTGCGACTTTGAGTTTCTCACAGCCGAGCGGCTCTCGAACCTGTACGAGATCGCGCCGACGAGTGTGGAAGTGAAGCGGTATTCCGACTTTCGAGGGTCTCGTGCGCGTCTCGAGGTCGCAGAGCGGTTCCTGGTGGAGATGTGCGAGATCTCGCGCGTGACAGAGAAGGTGAACAATCGATATCGGTCGTTTGCTTGGCGCGTGTTACCATCAAGATGCTTAGTAGTGTGTTGCTGTCCGTGTGTGTATCCTGATGCAGATGTCGGCGATGCTCTTCTCCTCGCAGTTCAACCACCAGCAGAAGGAACTGCGGGACCGCATTCAAGCCATCACACGGGTGTGCTACGAGATCTTGCACAGTGAGCGGCTTGCACGATGCTTCGAGCTGGTGCTGGCGATCGGCAACCTGTTGAACTCAGGAACCGAGCTCGAGGATGCGCGTGGAGTGACCCTCGCGTCGCTGCTCAAGGTATCGTTGACTTTAGTTTTGTTTTGCTATGCTACTTGTCTTGAGCTTGCATACTGATATCAACGGGTTTCTAAACTCTTGTGCAGCTATCCGAGACGAAGTCAATCGATCGCACGACGACACTCTTGCAGTTTATCATCAAACTCATTCACGTAAGTGGTCGTCTACTCTAAGTGACCCAGTGCACGAAGACTTACTTTGAAATGCGATGATGCTGCTACTCAGGACCGAGGCGAAGGTGACATCCTGCTCTTCATCAACGACCTCAGCTCTCTTGCAGATGCGAAGCGGTTCTCGAATCTCATCTGCGTCTCCCAGTTCAAGGCGATGCAGAGCGGGATTTCGCAGATTGAGACCGAGATCAAAGAGGAAATGGTGAACGACCTGAAGCGGTTCCGGAAGGAGGAGCAGCGGCGCAAAGATCACTTTGAGCAACGGAGTAGAGGGGGTGGTGGCGGAAACAGCAGTATCAGCAGACGTCCTCCGTTGTTCAATGGCGCATCTGGTAGCCGCGGCTCTGTGTCGAATGGAAACCCACACAGCTCTCTGTTTGCTGCTATTCGCCAGCGAAACGTGTCCGACGAAGATGAGCAGGGGTCGCAGCAGATTGTGAAGTCACCTGCGATGGAAAATGGATACGCTGAACCAAAAGCTCCGCCTCACTTGGCACTGATGGAAGCCATCAAGAAGCGGCAGCAACCCGTGGTTGGACTGGAGGTCTCGGAGGAGACCACAGCGATACCTGGCGCTCAAGCGAATAGTCGGACAGCGCTCATGGACGCTCTGAAGAATCGAAGCCAGCAGCAGCAAGTGCCGTCCGAGCAGTCCAATGGATCGGGTAATGACGGTGTGCCGAGTCCGAGTGACAGTCGCTCGGCACTGATGGCAGCTATTGCGAAGCGTCAGCAACGAAGCGATGATCAAGACTCCCGTTCGGCAGATGATATCCAGCAACAGCAACCTGACCAAGCCAAACCTGGGAATCCTCGTGCTGCGCTGCTTGCAGTGATCCAGAAGCGAAATGGTGCGTCATCCTCAGCTTCAGCGGCAGCAACACCGCCAGACGAAGAGCAAGCTCAAGAACCTCGTGCAAATGGCCACATGGCGCTACTTGCTGCCGTCAGAAAGAGGCAGGATGCCTCCGATGATTCCGAGTCAAGCTCAGGGTCAGTACAACCCCCAGTGAACCCTCAAGCAGCGCTGCTCGCTGCGATCCAGAGAGGTCGTTCGAAGCCTCAGTCTTCCAGTGGTGGTGATGGTGACACAAGCGGTACATCAAATGGGGACTCTGCGGTCGTGGAATACGTGCCTCGCGAGTACATCATGGACAGCAAGTTCATCGCTGACATGCGCCAGAGGCTATTGGAAATCAAAACCGCGTACGAAGACCTGGAGATGGAGCTCGAGGCGATGAACTCGGCGTGGGAGGCGACGGCGCGGTACCTCGGCGAGGACCCGAGCAGCTCGTCCTCTGAGTACATCTTCAACCTGCTGAACCGCTTTCGCTTGGACGTCAAAGTGGTCAAGTCGCTACTGTTCCGCAAGGGTCTGAGCTTTGCGAGCGACCTGCAAGCGCTGCTCCCAAATGCCCGTACGTCTTTTGCTGACCTATTTGTACTGGTTGACATTGTTGTGTGGAGTTTTGCAGCTGATATATCCATTGTTGTCTTCAGATGTGGGCAACACAATCGCGACGATCTACGGACCTAGCGTGGTCACTGCGCTCCGCGTCGTGGATAAGCGCATCGAGGTCAAGTTTCCCTGGACCCGCGAGGCGTACTTGTCACCCAACTGCATCCTCTCAGCAGGGAGTTTGGTTCGCTGCCACCCTCTGGGCGTCGGGATCATTCGTGAGACGCACTTTGACTCAGGCTTCTGCTGCGTGCGCTTTGCCTTCGGCTACGGGATGATCCAAGTGCGCGACATTGCGCCCGAGACGTCGTCGAACGCCAGCAGCCTGCGCAACGAGATCCTGCAGACGCCGTTCTGTGTCGGTGATCCCGTGCTGACGCCCTTCGGTTGTGGCCATATACGCTCCATCCAGAAGCGCTTTGCCACCGTTGGTGGAGGACCACGCGTTGAGCTCCAACCAGACGGAGTCGTGGAGGTTTGTCTGCTCTCCGGAGATCTGCGATCAGGACGCAGCAGTGACGCGCAGGAAGAGAGGTATGCAGGCACGGCGTTTGTTCACTTTGATCACGCTATGCTCAACTATTAGAAAGTAGACTTTTTCCTTGCATTACGAGTGTCAAACATCCAATTTCTCCTAAGAGCTCAAGCCCAAACACACACGCACAGAGCGAGTGCCAAGGCCTTAGGCGCTCGTGTACCAGCCGAAGGGCTTGTCGGCCACGTACGTGCAGATCTGCTTGGGCTCGAGGTACGCGTCGAGGCCGAAGGGTCCGAGCTCACGGCCCGTGCCGCTCTTCTTCATGCCGCCCCACGGCAGCTGCACGAAGCACGGCTGCGAGCAGTTGTTCCAGACGATGCCTACGCGCAGCGCCTTGCTCACGCGCTTCATCTGTGCGTCGTCGGCTGTGAACACGGCGCCCGCCAGCCCGAACTCCGTGTCGTTCGCGAGCGCGATGGCCTCGTCCTCAGTCTTGAACGTCAGCACCGACAGCACGGGACCGAAGATCTCCTCGGTCCACACCTTCATGCGCTTGTGCACGTTCGTGAGGATCGTCGGGTGCACGTAGTAGCCCTTGTCATGCTTGCCGACCGTCGCGGGGGACGCCTGGCCCGCGATCGTCGCGCCTTCCTGCACGGCGCCGTCAATGTACGCGAGCACCTTCTGCTGCTGCGCCTTGCTCACCAGCGGCCCCACCTGAACGCCCGTCTCCAGCGGATCCCCCACCACGAGCTTCTCGGTCTCTTGCACGAGACGGCGCACGAACTCCTCGGCGATGTCTTCATGCAGCAGCAGGCGCGACGTGGCACTGCAGATCTGGCCGTTCGTCCAGAAGCAGCCGAACATGACCCACTCGACCGTGCGGTCGATGTGCGCCTTGTCGAACACGATCGCGGGTGACTTACCGCCGAGCTCGAGCGAGATTTTCTTGATCTCGGCCGCGGCGGACGTCATGATCGCGCGGCCCGTGGGTACGGAGCCCGTGAACGCGACCTTATGCACGTCCGGGTGCGACACCAGCGGCGCGCCTGCTTCGGGACCAAAGCCACTCACGACGTTGAGCACACCGACTGGGAGACCGACGTCCGATGCGATGCGTGCCAGCTGCAGCGCCGTCAGTGGCGTCAGCTCCGAGGACTTGAGCACGACGGTGCAGCCGGCAGCGAGCGCTGGGGCGATCTTCCACAGCGCCATGAGCGCCGGGTAGTTCCACGGGATGATGGCCGCGACCACGCCCACAGGCTCAAAGCGCAATTGGCCACGGAAGTCGTCGTGCGGTAGGTCCACGTTCTCGTACTGACGCGCGTCCAGCTTCTCCGCAGCGTCCGCGTAGTACCGGAAGCAGCCGGAGACGTCCTCCATGTCCCACACGGCCTCGGCCAGCGGCTTACCGCAGTCCAGCGTCTCGAGGCGACTGAGCGCGTCGATCTCCTTCTCCACGGCGTCAGCCATCGCACGCAGAAAAACCGCGCGCTCGGCACCGGTCGTCGCTCCCCATGCAGTGAACGCGCGCTTGGCGGCGGCGACCGCCAGATCCACGTCTTGCGCAGTGCCGCGCGCGACCTGCTGGAGCACCTGCTCCGTCGCCGGGTTGAGCACGTCGAAGTACTGCTTCTGCGCAGGCGCGACCCACTGGCCGTCGATAAAGAGCTCTGTGAGGCGCGGGAGGTCGCTCGTGCTCATGGTGCTGGTGGTCGTGGTGCTTGGTGGTCTGGTGATGCTCGTGACGATGAGAAAGCAGGGATGGAGCTCTTCTCGCAAATCAAAAGATCTGTCAGGCGGACATTCAGCGTATATGCGAAAGCAGAGGTTTGTATCTGCCGAATGAGCGCGTTTTCACCGCCGTGCAGGTAGAAGATAGATAGCCAAACCATCACTTTATAGAGGGTATGCAAATGAATAGGGTGTGCACGATGAGAAGCTCGAAATCGACGGAAAGGAGGTCGCCCGAAGGTCGCGCAACCTTCGTGCGACCTCCTTTCCGTCGATTTTTGAAGTCGCTTTGGCGTCTGCTGTTCGGGACAGCCTCAAGCTGTATTCGGGAGAGCGTTATAATTGGCGCGATAGACTCCCGCCAAAAAGGAAAAGCAACAACATCAAACACCAAAATTGGGCATAACGGAGCGCACCACGAGCTCCAAGCTGCATTGCGTTGTCATTCTGCAAGCACCCACCGCCGCCACCAGCAAACAACGATCGTAGACAGAGAGAGAGAGAGAGAGAGCACCATGGGCATTAAAGGACTGATGAAGCTGCTCCAGGAGGAGGCGCCGGCGTGCATCAAGGAGATCCCGCAGATGTCGCAGCTCGCGGGCCGCTCCGTGGCGCTGGACGCCAGCATGGCCATCTACCAGTTCCTGATCGCGATCCGGTCGAGCGACAGCGGCGGGCCATCGCAGGCGCTCACGAACGACGCCGGCGAGGTGACGTCGCACCTGCAGGGCATGTTCTCGCGCACGATCCGCATGATGGAGAGCGGCATCAAGCCCGTGTACGTGTTCGACGGCAAGCCGCCGACGATGAAAGGTGGCGAGCTCGCCAAGCGCAGCGACCGCCGCGCGGAGGCGCAGAAGGGACTGGACGCGGCGACCGAGAGCGGCAACACGGAGGACATCGACCGCTTCAACAAGCGCCTCGTACGCGCGACCAAGCAGCACAGCGAGGACTGCAAGGAACTGCTGCGCCTCATGGGTGTGCCGGTGCTCACGGCGCCCTGCGAGGCCGAGGCCACGTGCGCCGAGCTCGCGAAGAACGGCAAGGTGTTCGCGTCGGGCACGGAAGACATGGATGCGCTCACGTTCGGCTCGCCCGTGCTGTACCGCCGGCTGACGTTCGCAGCGGCGAAGAAAGTCCCCGTGCTGGAAGTGAAGCTCGACCGCGCACTAGAGGAGCTGGGGCTCACGAAGGAGCAGTTCGTGGACCTGTGTATCCTCTGCGGCTGCGACTACTGCGACACGATCCGCGGCGTGGGCCCAAAGAAGGCGTTCGCCGGCATCAAGGAGCACAAGACGATCGAGAACTTCATCGAGGCGCTGCAGAAGAGCAACAGCAAGGGCGTAACGATCCCAGACGAATGGCTCGGCGAGAACCCGATCTACAAGCAGGCGCGCGATATGTTCATCCTGCCGGACGTCGTGGACATCGCGGAAGTGGACATCAAGTGGAAGGACCCGATGGAGGAGGAGCTGCTCGACTTCCTCGTGAGCAAGCACGGCTTCCAGGCGGCGCGCGTCACGAGCGCCATCGAGCGCCTCAAGAAGTCCAAGAGCACGCAGTCGCAGAAGCGCCTCGACAGCTTCTTCACGGTGCTGCCGTCGTCCGCAAGTGGCACGAAGCGCAAGGCGGACGCGAAGGGCGCTGCTGGCAAGAAAGGTGCTCCTGCTGCGAAGAAACCGGCGTCTGCGGCAGCCATGAAGCGCGGCAAGAAGTAGTTGAGCTGGGGTTGAATGACTAGCCGAGGATAGCTGTGTTAGATCTAGGCTGCCAAATAAGTAATAACATCACATCTGTATCCGAATACTTTTCTTCACACGAGCTCGGAGCCAAGAGAAGTACTCGTGCTACTTCATACAAACATAGGGCGATTTGTTCTCATCGCTGCCACCGCTTGGAGTGCTCGGCAAGCCACACGAGCCCGTGGCACAGCAGCGTCAGGATGAACGCCACGTCCGAGCGCGACGACACCTCCGCCTCCTCGTGGAAGAAGCGCAGCAGGTCCGCCGCGTACGTCGAGAACGCCGGGATCTGGTACACGACGGCGAGCTGTCGGTTGAGCGCTCGGGCGCGCGCTGCCCGTTGCATCTCGTCGCGCACAGACTCGCGGTGCTTGACACGAAGCGCAAGGATGCGGCCCTCCTCAATACAGTCGGCCTCTTGCGCAGCGTCCGCCATGAAGGCGTCGGCGTCCAGCAGCGCGTTTTCGGCATCCTTCATGGCGGAGAGCACGGCCTGGAAGTCCTCGAGACCGATCAGCGTGCGCTCGAGGCGGCGCAGGTGCGCGATGATGACTGGGAACACGAAGTCGCAGCCCTCCGTGAAGATGCAGTCGAATATCCGAAACACGGTCTCGCTCGGGAAAGTCGTGGTGAATAGACACAAGAGCCACTGTTGAGCAAAGAAGCACGACAAGAAGAGCCTTAAATAAACGGCAGCAATATCCACGAAGCACGAGCATACCGATGTTCATACCTGGGAACCTAGAAGCTCTAAAGGAAGTCCGACTTCAGCCGTGAACGCATCGAGACTGGGCAGTTCGTCCGCGATCAGCTCCTTCAACACCAGCATGTCCGTCTGCGTCTCTGCCATCGTCGGAGTGTAATAACCTGGGTACAGATCTTCGCAGATGACAACGAGCAGCCAGAATGCTGGTTCC
This sequence comes from Globisporangium polare, assembly GCA_023333845.1. NCBI lineage: Eukaryota > Oomycota > Peronosporomycetes > Pythiales > Pythiaceae > Globisporangium > Globisporangium polare. The sequence continues at coordinate 5,765 of JAASFQ010000029.1, read as the reverse complement.
TCTTCCACCGCAAGGGTGAGGAAGCCAACGATGAAATTGAGACCCTAAGTATGCATAACGAGATACAAAGCACATTCTGGTGAGTGCGGCAATGTCCGAGTATCACAGGAAGTATGAAGCAGAGAACGCACCTGGCAGTAGCCGATGGATGGGTTCCGGATCGAATACGCGCGCAGGATCCGCCGCAGCACGGCGCGTCCAGCTTCCGTACAAATCTTCGTGCCCGAATGTCCAAACGTGCGGTCGATGTCCAGCTCAATCTGCCGGAACGCCACGGAATCCAGCGTCTCAGACTGTCCCACCAGCGAGTTGTAGTACTCGACGCCAGCATCCTGCTGCTTCTCTCGTGCGCCTAGCCATTCATAGCGTTGAGTAAAGAGTGTTAGATATGATCATGATAAAGGTGGATGACCTCGCATTGTTCGTACCTGAGATGCTCATGTACACGCGCTCTCGCCAGGACCGCGGGACTCCAGCACGAGCGAGTTGCCGCACAACCGAGTTTTCTTTTGCCGAGTCGCATCGATTCACCGAGAAGAAATGGTTTCCGAACGCCAACTCCCAATCGCCCAGGCGCCGCTCTTCTCGGCAGTCTTCATAGGACCGCAGGTGCGTCCACTCTTGGCGCGCGTGGTCGGAGATCTTGAATCCGTAGTGGTCGCGCAGCTCACAGCTGTAGATCTGCTCTTGCAAAATGGCTTTTCGTGCTTCCACTGCCGCAGCTGTGGTCACAGCGTTATCCATTGCGCTGCTGTTGAAGTGCTCGTCCATGAAGAGCGTTCGAATCCGCACTTCGCCTGATCGCGTGCCTCGCAGTACGTACCACGTGTCGGTCGCAATCCGCGATGGTTTGCAGAAAAGCGCGAGGTCAAGCTCCAGATACCCCAGAGGCTCATCTGTCTCGTCAAGCAGCTCTGATCCTTCTAGACACGGGCTCTGCAGTGTCTTGGCTGCGGCTGACGTTGCTGAGCTGAGTTCTGCGGTTGCGTTGCCTGCCGCCTGGTGCGTCCACTCGAGTTTCTGTTCCACCTCACGCGTATGATCGTGTTCCTCGTCATCTTCGCTCTCGGTCTCGTACGCTGGAGCTCGTTCCACTCTAGGAGCGTTGTCTGCATCAACCGCATTGGCGCTCTCGCTGCAGCTGTTCGAGCTCATCGAGTTTTTCCCCCCGCTGCTGGAGCTGCTGCTGATACTTTCGAACGGGAACATGTCGAAGAAGAAGTTCTTCTCGTTAAATATCTGCACCATTATGCGCGTGCCGCCGGTCTCAGAGCTGCCACCTGGACTCCTTTCTTCCGCTGCGTCGTCAAGCTCAAATTCGATATGATGCGACCATCTAGCGCTGCTCCCAATCGACTGGACTGACGATGTTCTGGACACCAGCAGAGGCGCATCTTTGCTGAGATCCTTCTCGCGACCACCACCACTCCCACTAGGTGCTGCTCCTCCCGCATGCGTTCTTCCTGTTCGCGCGCCAACCACCTGCAGGACGCAGTACGCGTCCAGCGACTGGCGGCTTTCGAGGTTCCGCGCGCCAACCACTTCAACCCACAGCTTCCTTCTATACATTAGACAGAGTCACAAGATACACGCGAGTGAGAACCAATGGAACCGTGGAAATTGAAGTGAGTGGCTGGCTTCGCGCGAGAAGGGAAGGCGACGCGACCGACGGCCGAGCCGCAGAGAGAGAGAGACCGCGGACACACGCGCCTCCTGTCGATCGCGCGGTATCGTGCCGTCCTCGCAGCACATGCACCATCACACACGAGACGTACCTGGCTCGCATATCGGCTGCTTCTGCTTCTGCGGGGCGATGGAATTGTGGCAGGAACGCATCCGTTCTTCAAGCTGACACGAATCGCGGCGTTTGTCAATCTCCTAGTGAAAGCAAGTCACTCGACAAAGAGCCCACTCCGGCTATACTGCGTTTGTCGTTTTCAAATCTGGCGAGCCATTCCAATAGGCGCTGGGGCAGCGCGTAACTTTCGATAAAGTGGCCACGGTCCATTAGTCCGGCTTGTAATTGCCAACTGTCGCTTGCAGTCGAGAGAAGTAACCGTCGAGAGAAGTAGCACGAGCGTGAAGAAGTAACATGCTTTGTCGACAACACTCGAAAGTGCTCACAACTCGAACGAGAGAAGCCATCAGCAGCAAGAACCCAGCAGGACGATGAAGGCCGAGCTCTTCCGCGCGCTCGAGCGCATCGGCAACCTCATCGTCGGCAACTTCACCGTCTCCTTCCAGAACGAACTGCGCTTCATGGTGCGTGCGCTTGCGTGGTTCGCGTCGTGTCGTCACTCCTCGCTCGCACAGGGCTCGGCGGTTGCCAGTGCTGACGATCTTGCTCGTGTTTCGTGTCTTGTGATGATCAGTCGGAGGCGGCCGGGTCGACGGTCGCGCAAGCGATGCGCGCAGACGGCGTCCCGATGCAGCAGGTGGCGAAGCACACAGCGGGCGTGCTTGCCAAACTATAACGTGTCATAGTTCACGCATAACTCGAACGAGGCAGCCGACATCATGCCGGACGAGTGAACGAATGCCTCCCCCGAACGCGGAGGAGGATAATGATAATAGATAAGTGTCACGTTACGGTAGCGACTGCTCTGGGCTCGACCGCTCTCCTCACGCGATCACGTCGCGCTCTTGCTACTTTCGGTGCCGTTGCTTGAAGATTCGCCCCCCTTCCATCGCAAAATCAGTTTGTTGCGAGCAGTCTCAGCTTGCGCTTGCGCAATTCGCTTCTGCACCAACTTGACCTTCTTCTCGTACTTCTCCACTGTCGTCGCTTGTGCTTCGACTAGCTGCTTGGACTTGTAAAGACGGAAGATGTCGACCAGCAAACGACTCTGAAGCAAAAGGTTCTTGGCGTGCAGGCTGATCCGAACCGCGTTCTTCAGGGTTTCTTCCCCATTCTCGAGCTTCCCAAACTCGATCAGCTTTGGTCCGAACAGCGCCATGAGCTCGGCGATGGTTTCGCTGCAGCTCACGTGGTCACCCATCCGTTCGAGTGATTCGTGGAGAAGCGTCAGCATGCTCGGTCGGAGATTTTCGAGGGCGACGTGCTTTTCAAGGTTGATGCTGTTGTCAGCGTTCGTCGGACTGACATCCAGCTCTTGGGATCCCCACAGCCACTTTACCAAAGCGAGATCATACTGCATAGAACAGGACACGATTAGCTACTCGACTCGCAAGATCCAGCATGTTGAAAGAAGCATACCTTCGCTCGAAGATCAACACTGCAGCCGGTGTAGATCAGGTTGCGCAAACCCTCCATCTCCAGAATCCTTGCTCCATACTCCAGCAGCACAACGTTCGGACAGAACTGCTTTATCGGAGGAGCCAACGAGACACTTGGCGACGGGGTCACAAAGCTTGGATCAGCTGCACTTCCGCAGTAGGTAAGAACGTCCAACGCTTCAATCCACAGGGACAAGTAGGCGTCGGGATACGCTGTGGTAGTGGATGCGATCGGAGGCAACAGCTTCTCGATGACGTAGTTGATGTTGAACACGGTCTCCTTCACTTTCCCGATCGCAACTGCGTACTGCAACAGAAAAAGCGAGAGTCATCTGTGAGAAAACTTTCACAAGTTAATTGCGCCATCAAACTGAGGAGCACGCATCTCACTCACCTTCGCAATCAGGATGTGACACCGTGCGACGAAAAAGTTGTAGAGAGTGGTCGACTCCAGCACGGCTTTGTTCGTTGCGAAAAGCTGCAGCATTTGCGCAATACTGAGCCCAAACTCAAAGTATCGGCATTGCTGGGCTAGTAGGCGACAGTGCAAGTACAGCATGTCAAACAGCGTCGCGATGAGCACGAGATGGACGCTCTTGTTTGACGCGTACAGCTGCACATTCGTTTGCACTTGATGGATCGCTTTCATCGAAAAGGCCACGGCTTCAACAGGATCACTGCGTGACATCACATAGAGCTTCAGTCCATCCAGGATGCTGTTCAGGTACGGCTCTTGCAAGATCCCCGTCGGCTTCGTATCTGGTGCGTTCAGGAGTGCCTTGATCTCATCCAAAAGCGGTGTGATCTTCTTCACCTCTCCTGTTCTATAGCAGTCAGAAGGTCAGATTTGGTAACTGCTCCTCATCCCATTGCAAAGCAAAACACACTTCTGTACCTGAGAGAGTAAAACGCCGAGATGACGAGGTGATAAACTCGCATTTCATGACTTGCGCGTGTGTGGGTGGACAAACTCTTGAAGAGCTCTTCGGCAGCGTTGATTCGACTGGAAGCTCCACTGCTGCCTTCAAAGTAGAAGGATGTTGCGTATGCTTGACAGGTCACTTCGATCAGCCATAGCTACATGAAAAGACGGCACACAAGTGAGTTTATGAATGCCTATTGTTCAGTCAGCAGAGTTGCAACAAACGTCGACCGCCTCGTACCTGAAAAGTGCTGTCAAAGTGGTCTGGGAAGCTTCGCTGGACAAACTGCACGTTTTGCAAAAAAGCAGACTGTGGCTCGGCGTTTTCTGCGTATTTCGCGAGCAGTGACGCTGAGTGCAACTTCAGGAGAAACGCTCTCAGCTTCCCAAGAAAATACTCCTTGAACGTCGAGGACGAAGCCGTTTGCGCGTCTTTCCTGCAGTCGGCAACGAACTTGATCGCTGCACAGAGGGTCTCCAGGATCTGTCGGTTCTTCACCGCGCGCTCAATCTTCGACAGTTCCATCAGCAAGTATTTGACCTTAAACAGTCGATAGCGCCATTCGTGCTGTGGTGAACGAGGGAGAAAGTTGTGTGTGACCGTAATGCACGACGACCAGAAAACACACACACTCACACAACGACGGCAAACAGTATCGTACCGCAATCGCTGTAGGCTGAGCTTGCAGAGCTTGATCGACGATATGAAGACACCTCTCGGCCCTCCCCAATCGTCTCCGCCACAGCTTGCGATCGATGCGATTCGTCTCGGACGGCGACGTCACCACACAGATCTCTGCAAGTAGCACGTTCGCGTGCAGCACGGCCTGTTGTGTAGCAGCAGCAACGCTGCCACCACCAACTCCACACACTGCCTGTACATTGACGAGCACAAATACTGCGCGTCAGACCAACAAACACCCCACCACTTCAGCTGGTGCACCGTTCGCTATCCACAAGGAGCGACGGTACCTCGAGACTCGCGATCGCCTGCGGGATCATGTCGTGCGCTGCCAGAGCGCACGCGAGCTCCCAGAGCTGCACGGTCTCTGCGTTGGTCGTCGCGCCGCCTTCATCCGCCGTCGCTGTCACGGTCACCATCGGCATCAGCGTGGCCATTCCGCAATTGGCCAAAGTTGCCGTTTGGCACAGTTTGACGCGATTCATCTCCTGCCCAACAATGAATTGACTCGTCAATTCTTTCCCCTTCTAATTGCGGGAATCATCTCAGTTCTCCTTTCAACTCGAGTTGAAGCCACAATTGACGCAGCATGCCTGGGCTCGCGAGCGCGTTGCTGCGCGCCGAGGGAGAGGCCGTGGGCGTCGGCGCCGCGTTCCTCGTCGACGGGTTCGCGTACGCGTTCGTTGCGGCCGCGGCGGCCGTGCAGCTCGTGCGCAATTGCTGTCGGTATCGACCCTGGACTGTGCAGAAGATGATCCATTTGCTCATGTTCTTCGCGACTCTGAGTACGTTGTCGGATCTTGTGTGTGTTGTTTGTATGTATGTGTGTTGTGTGTGTGTGTTGGTGTGTGTACTTCCCAGATAGTCTAGGTGGTTAGGATGGCTGGCTCTCACCCAGCAGACCCGGGTTCGAGTCCCGGTTTG